>CAUJNA010001089.1:0-20000 GCA_963377175.1 Effrenium voratum
CGCGCGCAGCTGCCGCAGCCGCTGTGGAGCGCGGTCGGGGGCCCGAGATCTGAGCCGAAGGTCTGGTCTGAGGGTTTTTTGTATTACACCCTGGGAACACACCCTGAAATGACCCAGAATGGTACAAAAGAACACGGTTTTATCCGGAAATGTGCCTAGATGGGATCAATGCCCAGTGGGTTTAAGAGTTGGGAGACTGGCAACCACTGAAGGGGTCTCCAGGAATTATTTTAGCAAACAATAGTAGTTGAATTGCAAAGGGGAATTGCAATCGAGGTCAGGTGGATTTCCATTTTGCACTTCTAGATTGCAACAGCTTTGAGCTGGGCTTTCATTTAGCAATTTCAATTAGTGACGGCAGCAACGGTCAATGCTGAATGGCATTGCTCCTGCAACAATGATGCCCTCCTTCACTGAGCGTGTTTGCTATGTTTTGTTATTTTTTTCTAATCTTGGCCAGCGCTTGGCGAACGCATTTGCAAAAGTTGCAATATTTAGCAACCCTCTCGTGGTTTTGGCCGCCTGGAAGCTCCTTTTGCGAGAGGGTTGCTAATTTTTGCTATTTGTTACTATGTTTTACTATTTGTTACTAATGTTTGCTATTTTTTGCAAATTTTAACCAGGGCTTTGCGAACGCATTTGCAAAAAATAGCAATCTTTGGTAACCCTGTCGTGGTTTTGGCCCCCTGGAAGCTCATTTTGCGAGAGGGTGTAATACAAAAACCTAAGATGTGGGGAGATGGGCGCGTCGATTTTGCTGGCTGGTGCTTAGTAGAGGATGAGGGAAATTTAGGGGTCCCCTTAAAGGAAGCCACGGGGGATGGTTGGTGTTTTGGGAATATGGATGGTGAAGGGTTAGGATTGATTCTGGGTGATCCATCATCCACCATCCGTCATCCACCCAAGATTCTTCTTGGTTTTCTTTTGCGGCTGGTGCTCTAGGCAGCGCAGGGAAATTTGATGGTCCCCTGAAAGGAACCAGCCAGTTGGATAGAACCGAGCACCACCAAGTTGTTGTTGTTGTTGTTTTTTTTTTGGGGGGGGGGGCAACATGGCGCAACAGTTCTCCTTTTGGGCCCGGGAAAAAAAAGCCAGCCGGGCAAAGGCACCTCTTGGTAACAATTGATGCCATGGGAAGCCAACGAACACCGTTTTCGTGATCAAACAAGTCATGGCTGGTCTCTTTGCGACCCAACTGTTTCCACACGGAACCTCCTCAAGGTCCCCCAGTAGTGCCCTTTAACCCTTTTTTGGGGGAGGGTTCCCCTACTAAAATAGACTACAGCAAAATCGGGTACTCTATTTCTGACCTCTCCGCTGGAGGACCTAGTCCTTTTGCTCACCGGGCGGGAAATTTGCTGAGGGCTCCCAGCAAACCCGTGAAACACAATTTTCCGCGAATCGTGTCAACGGGTCCTATTTTGACACAGACCCAGGTATACGTAGACACCCTTTTGGAAGGGAGGAGAAAGGGAAGCCAGGCTGAAACCCCCAAAAGGAAACCTTTCCGAATGAACAAACGCTGAAACTATTGGGAAAGGACACTAAGGGTTTTGTCATATTCGCATTTGAAGCCCATGTTCGCGGCTGCTTCCTGTCTATTGCTTTGTGCATTTGCTGGACACAATCTTGTGTGCTTGGTCATTTGGCTACGTGGTTTGAGCTTCCTTTGTGGTTGTTTGTTTCAGCTCGCCCAGCTCAGCAAATACTGCTTGGACGCCTGCAAATACTCCTTGGGACGTCTGCAACTACTGCTTGAACATCACATGCCGAAAACCAGAGCAACGCACGCTTCAATGTCATATTTGTGAATCAGTTGCAACATTCAGTATGACGTACCCCGACATGTCCGCAGCTAAACGGAATGTACCAATCAAACTCCCTCGCACATAGACCAAATCAGACTTTTCGGCCATGTCTGGTGGTTGGCAGCTCGTCTTTCTACCTGCTGGTGGATACACAGTTTTTCTCAGGAGCTTTCATGCAACTTATGTGTCAATGTATACCCAATGATCGCCGCAGTCGACCCTCTTGGGATGATTGATCCGACTGCAACCTCCAGACACCACAGAGATATTGACCCACTGGCGAATCTGACATTCCCAGCCCAATGTATGGAATGGGGCCGCGAGCCCCCATGCCCTTGGTGCGCACAAGCGAAATTATGTTTTCCCAGCTCGGTCGGATCTACAAAAGTTTTTTGAGTTCCATACATCAATTCGTCCAAATTGGTGTATCCAAAGAAAACACCCACAAAGTGCTCGGGTTCCTTGTAGTTCTCCTTTTTTAAAACCAATGTTTTTTTTCTTGGACTCTTGGATTCCTTGGTGGCTCCCAGCCATCTGGTTCCTTAGCCTTTCAGCCTTTAGTGTTTAGTGGTAGTTTCCGAATTTAACCCACTAAAAGTTCTCAACTTTTAGCGGGGGATCTGAAATCGGGCAGCCCAGTTGAATGACGCCTCGGACGACTTTTGCAGGGTTCCTTGTAGTCTTCCTTTTTTATAACTTGTTTTTTCTTTTGTTTTCTATTTTGTTTTTTCTTCTTTAGTTTTTCATGTAGTTGTCCATGTTTAAAGCCGTTTTCTCCCCGGCGTTCTCTGAGGCTCTTGGCTTCCCGGCCGCCCCCAACAACTCGGGGCACGCCGCGCGAGAAATTCGCCGCAGGTGGCCCTGGCGCTGGGCCAGCTGAACTCCAAGCAGCAGAAAGTTCTGAAAGACCTCAAGGTGGAGCTCGCGGCAGGCGCGGCGGCGCGGAGACGGCGGCGGTTCTCGACCGTTTTTTTGTTTTGTTTTCGCCGCTCGCGCGTTTTCGCCACGGTTCTTTTATATATATATATATATATGACGTCTTAAGTTGTTGTTGTTGTTTTAAGGGCGGGCCTTGCTTGCTATACAGGTAAATGAATCCGCTGGGCTTGTGGGGCTGTGATTCTTTGCTGACGTGCTGGTGAATTGTGAATTGTGAATTGTTCCCCACACAAATGGCACCTGGACAATTATTAGCGAGTCGAGTACTTTCAATGCTCGTCAGGGTTTGCATACTTCCTGTGGAACATGCATATGCAGAACCCCGCAGTAAGAATCCCTTGGTGAGAGGTCTGCTTATGCTCCTGGCAAGGTAATAGACAAGAGGCAAACATTGAGACTTCTTTGGATACGACCTGCTCCCCTTACATGGGTCTTGGGTCTGACCAAGCCCCAGCCTTGCTTAGCAAGTCAGTTGATGCTTCAAGGGAGGCCTGGACTCCATGTATGGTTTCCGCACTTCCTGAGTTCATGAACTTTAAACTTTTTGGGAAGACCATTTTAGTGGGAAATATACAGTTTGAACTTTTTTGGGGCCATCCACTCAGCCAGCGAGTTTCAATGGAGATGGACAGCGGGCAAGTGTGGAGGAATGCACTGCGCAGTTTGATACCCGTGACTTTTGCTCAGCAATGGGATGCCGCAGATGACAGAGTTCGACGGGCGCTTGGAATCGATTGCTTCCTGGAAAATCAGTCAGACAATGTAAGGGCAAATGTAGGACATGTACGAGATCTTAGTTCGTGAGTGCCATACAACATGACTGCGTGAGTCTGGGGATTGTCAGGGAGGACAATTCTCAGGACAATTCTCAGGAACCCATGAATGCCATTCAAATCGGGGACGGGGTCAGGTTCAAACGTTCTCGTGTCCAATGAGGGAGCAGATCTCTTGCGTTTTCCTTGAAAACAAGCCCAACAAAAGTGCCGCCAAGCAAAAACACACCCATTTGTCAAAAAGTAGGGACCTGTTGTGGGGCCGTCTTCATTTTTTGTTCGGGGCAGAATGAGTATGCCCAGTTTCGGGTTGGTTTACCTTTCCATCCAAAAGGTAAAAAGGTATCCAAGTTGAGGTCTCTAATTTTACCTTTCCATCCATCAAAAGGTGACACGAGGAAAAAAACAGGTCCCTAACTTGACGTCTTGAACGACGCCTCGCACGACTTTTGCAGGCTTCGATGCAGATGCTTACAGAGACACCCTTGCAAGCAAGGTGGGGCGGAGCGCGTCCCGGTTTCGGGTTGGCTCAAAAAGGGAGCACCCCCAATGGACACGCGTTACCCCAAACAGGGTGCCCTCAAAACCGTTCTTAGTATAATTTCCTGTTCAACCACAGGGTCGTGCAGTTCATATGTCAAAACGAGTGCAAGCATCATTGGTTGATTTGCCCGCCCTGTGGTAGGAGTTGTTTGTTTGATCGCGGTATGGGCAACGGTCGATATTGACCATCATTTGCTGCAAAGTCCAAGTTTAAAATGGAGGCACCAAATATGAACCGTGGCAGCAGGGTATTTCCCAACTAGATGTGGAGAAATAAGCAAGACTCCAAAATCCACCAGGGATACTTAGAGACATGAACAAACAAGGGATCGATCCACGGAGAAGTTCCCTACCAGACCAGTTCAACATCCACCGAACTATCCACCTGAACCGCCACCCAGCGGATTCATTTGCCTGTATAGGTAAGCAAGGGCTTGCCACCCTTTAAACACCAAAAGGAAACTAGCTGGTTATTTTCCTACTACAAGGGCTTGCCTGGGATTCATTGGGTTTTTTCAAGGCTAAAAAGGGCCACAAAACAACCCTAAGACGCCCTAAAACACCCTAAACCACCCTCAACCCTAAGCAAGCCCAAACACTAAACCCGCCCTAAACCAACCTTCTGTCGGGTGCCATGTTAGTGGGAGGGAGGGAATCCACGTCCTCACCGGCGTTCCCGAGTCCTGGACCGCGAGGTGGCGGCGGCCGAGCACTTGCCGTTGGCCGACTCGCGCGGCCGCATCCCCAAGCGGGACAAGGGCTACTCCTGGTGCCGAAGGCGGAGCCGCGGAGCCGCGGAGCTGCGGAGTGGGGGACATTCGGAATTCGGTGGGTTTGCTAGGAGTTAACGTGGCCGCCTTGTTTGGCGATTTTATAGGATATACTATCAGTTTCTCTCTTTTTTTGGGGGGGCGGGGTGCTTCAAAGGGCAACCAAAGGAGACCACCCATTTTGGGAGGTGCGCGTGCTGTTTTGAGACATGTGCAATGTGCTTCGGGGCAGCACTGGACAGGCGAGGAAGGCAGTCAGAGCTGGCGCCGACGGTCGGCCAAACTTGATTTCAAGCTTCTTTGGGGTCCGGCAGCTGAAAAGGACTGTGAAACAGACGGATGGCAGATGTTCGGCGGGAAGATGTTTGATTCTGACGATTTTGACGATTTGTGCGACGCGGAGCTCTTGTTCCAGGCCGCGAGGCGCTTTGACCGGTTTCGGGGTTGGAAAGATCACCGTAGCCTGAGATGGCTCAGGGGATCTCCTAAACGCAGGGACCCCCTTTTCGATGTTTCAAGGGAAGCCCAAAAAGAAGCTGACGGCTCTCAACAGCAGCCTGCCCTTAGACAGGTCGTTTCCCCCAAGCACACGGAGTGATATTCTTTTGGAAGACCAGTTCAGTAGCAGTTTGCGTAAAGTCCCATCCGCTCGTCGTGTGATGTTGCGGCCCCACGCGTTTTATTGGTTCCTTCGGCAGGGACAATGACGCGGACGCTCGGCTTTTCCGACTGGAGGCGTCACTTGCAGTCGCTTTGCGCCGAATGTTGTGTTGTGGCTCAAACAAAACGGAATTCCAAAATGGGTTGCCCTGGTAAGTGGAAACATGGACCAAAACCTGCGGTTTGCCCCTCCTGCTCAATTTTGAGCCACACCCTGTTGTGTTGAGGGGTTTGGTTTGAAAGGAGGGCATGGCCGGAACTCTGCTCCAAACAGCTCAAGTGGAAGTACTTAGACCCCGAGCAAGGCGGCTCTTGCAATTGTTTTTGTGTTGAAGGCTTCCATTGACCAGAGATGCTTCCATTTGCTTAACAGTATGTTTCCTTGTTGGTTTTAAAGGGAATCTATCACTGCTGGAAATATGTTTCCAGGTTGCTTAAGCAACTGGAAGGATGATGCCTTTTTCCGATTGCCTTTTCAATAATGGTCGGGTCGGGTGCCCATGAAGGGTGCTGGCTACCTTTTTGACTGACTCACATGTTTAATGCTGAGCAGGCCGATTCCGATCACTATGAGGTGAGCGCCTGTCTTTTCTCACAGAAGGCTAAAGTAAAGGACAGGCGGACACATCTTTTGGGTCACGTTCTAGGGATTGATTCCCCATTCTGTTCAATCGTTGTTCTTTTCAAAAACCATCCATTTTCCATGGGTTTCCCTAGAACGAAGGATTGCTGGCAAGAATGAGGCAGGTACCCCTAGATCTTTTGGGTAACATACTGAATGAAGTGCAACACGAGATAGGAACACCCCCACATGGGGGCTTGATGCTGATGTACAGGTGGTTGAGATCACAAACACCTGCGACGTTGGAAGACAAGGGCAATGAGTCCAAACGGGTTGAGGCTTGGAGAACGAGGTAGGAGCACCCGACCGTTCAACCAGATAGCAAATAACTGCCGCAGCTCAGGTAAGCAAGGGAAGACATCACAGTGCAATACTGTAACATGATTGCCCATGATGATGGCATCACTGAAAGCACACGTATTGGGAATGTGTCAGTAGTTGAAGTCATTGACATGTTTGGTGGGTGAGTTGTGCGAATACGGCTTCTTGGTTTTTCATTTCGCTGCACAAAGTGACTGCAGCTATTGCTGAGACTGGCTAAAAAGGCTTCAGTGCTCTTGGCATGTTGTTGTTTTTTGGTTCTGTTCATTTTGCAGGGGGCTGCAAACCACATACCAAGGGTTGTGAAGGTGGAGAACCCCTGATCACTGAGACTCGGAGATTTGTCGGAAGGATGGTCCTTCGGAGATGGTCTTTGAGAAGCGCCAATCATAAGGAGCTCAGCTCAGAAACGGGTCTTTTTGCTTTTTCAATGGGGACTCTCCGCCCCCCCCCCCCCCAAAAAAAAAGAATAATACATATAATACGATAAACAATAAACACGAGTCTGTTTTTTTTTTTTTTTTCTGTTGGTTTGCCTGTAAAACCACCAAACAAGGGAGATGCCTTCAACATACAAACAAGACGATATCTTCTTTCCAGTTAGTGCGTTGTATTTTGTTTGGCAACACACTCTGTGGGCCTACAAGGATATCATATACTTAGTATAGGAATATATGGGGGTTGATCAATATTCCGTTCGGCCCTGAATGAGTAACTCTTCCCATGTGGGGCATATCATTTCTTTATGGGTTTCTCCCGTGTATTTTGGAGCCTTTGATCACCCCCCATGCACTGCCATGCAGGCTTACATTGGTTGTACGCATGAGTCATCACGACGTTAAGGCTCCTTGTTTGGATCCGTGGGTGGCACAAACTACCTCAAGTTGGTTGGATCCGGGGCTCATGGAAGGAAGACATCACAAGATTCTTGCCTTCAGATCAGAGTCCCTTCGCAAAATGGCGGGGGCCTCAGTTTGGGGATGCTAGGTGAGGCTCGCACCCCAATAAGTGTCACGCACATGTTTTGCTCCAGTATTCTTGGTCAACAAATTGGTGTGTCCCCCAGATGAATGGAACCCAAAGCTGCTCTTGGTTTCCCTTTAACCATCATCTACTGAATCCTTTCCCTCAACCCGAGTGAGCTCCGCCAGACCTTTCTTCTCACGCAGCGGGCAGTGCGGCACTCGGGCACTCGGGCACCCGGGCACTCGGGCACTCGATAAAAGCGCCACTCCCCAGAAACGGCTGGGATATTTGTGTTCACCTTGGGTTGTCCTGTAGACCTTTGGTGTTTGCCAAGTGTGGGCTGTAAATTGACAATTGCTTCCTTCAGTTTTAAACGACATGTTGTTTCCGGGGTCCTGAAGTCTAGGCAACGCTCAATTGTTTTGGTCAGCGTAAAGTGGTGCACATGTGGACCGCGCTCACATGGCAATAGACGAGTTGATACATCTACCGCGGTTTACGAGCCCGACAAATCTGTTCGGCAAGTCATGCGGCCGTACATTCCGGTGCTGGTGGTTCGCAGTCAACTCTTTGTGATTGCCAAGCATAGCCACACTGCGCAAACCCTTTTCACCGTTTTGGGCCCTTTTTTCCGGGAGCCGCCATCAGAATCATCAGAGCGGTAGAAGTAGATGCTTTGGAGCTGCAGAGTGGCATGAAAGGCACCTTTTTTTGCTAAGGCCTACATGCGGACCTTCAAAGTGTCTCCAACACAGGCCGGAGCTTGTATGCGAGACGAGCTGGCGTAGGTCAAGCTCATGGCAAGTTTGAAACAGACATTGCGGCTTTTCAAACTAAACTGCGATTCCCACACAATCCATTTAGAGTATTTACCAACAATTGACCCATTTGGAGGGTAAACCCAGCTGGGTAAATGTAAATGTGGGTATAGATATTTCATGCATTGTGTGAGATTGTTCTACGGGTTGATTCTCCATTCTCTTCACCCATCATTCTGCTCTGAAACCACCTATTTTCGCTGAGTTTTGATCCAGATTCGAAGAGTCGGATTCCTGACCAGAATGGCAAGGGTACGACTACCATTCTAACATGTCTGAAGGCAAAGGTGACTGGTGGGGCTTTTCAACTCTTACTCTTCTTTTTTTTTCAAAATTACAAGTATCGAAGTAAAGCGAGGCTTTGGAATTGATGACCGTGCCTCTTCTGCCCCTTTGCAATGTGGTAGGGGCTCAGGAACTTCGATTTGCTGTGGCGGTGGCTCAGCGGGGGGTGATATCGTGTTCCCATCTGTCGCTCTGTTTCAACCTCGCGTTTTCGGACATTCGGATGCTTGCAGGAAGAGCAGAGATCCACTTTGAAGGGCTCCTTTTACAACGCTGGGACGAGTGACACAGACCCTCCCAATTCACAGGGAGCTTGACGGTCGGGGGGGTTCTGGTTTGGAGCATTTTCCTTTGAAAGTTTGACCCTCTGTCAGTTTCCATGTGAATTGGTGGGAGGCTAGGCGTCTTCGTTTTCGATGTCGCGCCCTCGGGGCCAGACTTTGCCAGGAGGTCTCCTTGAACTCCATCGACAAGATGCTCGCTGGAACGCAGGCAGGGCTTTTCTTCCCATGCGCGGATATTCGCGAAAACCCGAGCGCGGTCGGAGGAGGGCAGCACCATAGGTGTCTAGGTCCCCCAGTTGTGCCATTTTAACCCCCGTTTTTGGATGGGAGGGTTCCCCTCTCACATAGACTACAGAAACAAGGAGACCCTGATGTCCTTTTTGGTTCTTGTGGTCGAAACATAGATGGGTTTCGATTCCCGGTTTCCCCGGTGGTTTCGGGCCATCTACCAGGGCCTGTGCGGTCTGTTGCAACCGGATTGATTCCGCCCACCACTTGTTTCGGCTTTTTTGGGGGGTAAGGGTTCGTTCCGAGTCCTCTAAGCTCAAGCAACACAACAGGGTGCCCTATGTTTTTTTTGGGGGGGGAAATCCACTGGCCATCTGAGTGTTGAGCAAACTCGGGGTCAACACAAGGACTTCCATGCGACTCACAAGAACCATTTGATTCGCCATCAAAGCTTCGCGCAATCAGGGATTCGAGTCTTCTATTTGCCAGCTACAGCTTATCTACAGCTTTTGGAGTCTGGACCTTGCAAGATATTCAAGGAACGCATTGCTTGGCGTTTGATGCGCCCCTTTCTTCGGTGTGTACATGAAGACATTCTTGTTCGCTTCAGGACTATGGATAAGGATCAGCATCCGGCGCCAGCAGTTGCTGTTTTTTTTGGACCCTGTGAAAACTGATGGATAAACCACGGCTCACGCGAGTTGTGAAGATTTTGTCGATCCACTCCGTAAGGCTCGGAAAAAAAAAAGAAAAAAAAACCACACAAAAACACCAAAAAAAAGTCCGTGCCCGGAGTTGCCGCACCAAGATCCAGGCAGTAGAATTTCAGACGCCTGAAATGGACTCGCGCCCTGACTTTCCGGAGTTGCTCTATAGTTCATACTTGTGGGGAAGACCATTGGGTGGTACATGAAAAGTTCGGAGTGGTTTTTGGATGAGGCAGGCCATCAACAAGCAGAGAAACGCAGCCCTTGAGGCCCTTTGGTTAGGAGGCGAGGGGGGGTGACCATGAGGAAGTGTTTTTGAAATTTGGTGTTGGAACTGTCAGTCCACGCACACAACGCGACAAGAAGGACAACACATGAACGCAGGAGGTCCATCTAAAACTCCCTTGGAAGGGTTGGTTGGGGAAATGGTTCCAACCCAACGGAATGGTAACCAGCACTCCAAAAGCGCCCCCAAATGAACGGGGCCCCCTGCTACTTGCGCGCCCTTTTGTCTTGGCCTTTTTGCCACCAGGGTTGTGGGATCAAGGGGTTTCTCCCCACTTCTGTGATACAAGGGAATCCCCCTTTATATGAACAAAGTAGTCTTTGGGAAGCCTTTTCTGTTGTATCACAGAAGCGGAGTCCATTCCCCACAGCCCATAGCCGCTGACCGGCAAACAGCCAGACCCAACCAGACCCAAGCCCGCAGCTCTAAGCCAACGAAGCCCACGAGATGTGCTTCGAGCCCACGACAGCGGCAAAAGCTTCGAAGGGCTGGAATCGAATCGTGCACGCCGTGAGAGTTGCTTTGTCCAGAGGGTTTTAGGTCAAGATCCGGTTCAGTATATATATATATCATTGTCGGTATATCTCTCGAGAGTGACAGAGGGTTTGTTCATTACGAGCGGTTGTGCTTGTTCTAGCTCATTCAGCGGCACACTGTCGAGCATATCTGGAGGAAGAGATCCAAGGTTTGGCAAGTGGATGGTTGCAAGGGCTGCGCTCCAGGATTTAATGTAGTGGACGAAGAGTTTGGCTCGAGCCGATGGGCAAGAACCCTTGAAGTACATGCTGCCTTGCCTTGACTCTGTTCAACTTGGGCCTCAGCATACCCAAGTTGAGCCACACGAGCCCTGTTTGCTGACTGCAGACTAAGCACGCATCGGTTGGTTCAAGAGCTGCTGGCGCAGCGGCTGAGCTAACAGTGGATGTATCAACGACCATGGTAACCACTTGCCTGGTGCAATGACAACACCAGGAGTGGATCTGTGGGGGCTTGGTGACTGGGGCTTGATGTTCGGGGCTTGACCAGAGAAGCATTCGGATTGTAAAGCCTGTAGCATCTCGTGCGAGGGCCCTTCAGATTTGAGCAAAGAAAGCTAGTCGCACACACACGCACACATACGGAAGGTGATCATGTTTGAACTGCTGGCATGATGACATATGACAGGGAGGGTCATGTTGCCCTGCTTGGGGCACAGCGCGGGGCTGTTGTCAACATCCAGCTTGGCTGCCAAGTCAAGACAACTAACTGCCTGTTCTCTATTCTGGGCAACCGACTGACATTTGTTCTGAATCAAGGACCCTGACGGGACATCTTCTCAGTTAGCTCTTCCAGCGCTTTTGTTTCTTCTCCGCGGCACACGCGGCCGAAGGTTCTGCAACTTGAAGTACCCCCACACCACGCTGGCCGTGCCGCTCCGGAGGTTTGGACGGGACTGCGCCGCCGATTTTTTTGGCTTCAGGCGTGCGCACAGTGCTGTGTGAGTCTGACGCCTCGCCTTGCAGCTACGGCGCCGCAACCTTCTAGCCCTATACCTGCCAGGCTGCGCCCTGAATTCGTTTGAGGGGCTGGCGGCGTGTCAAGTTAATTCCCAGGACATGTTTCAGCTCTTCCAGGTGCTCGTTTAACTGGCACTTTCGCAAAGTGCCCGCTCAACCTTTCAACACCGTGAAAGGCGCGTGAGCAATTCGTGAAAGACCGTGAAAGCCCCGTTAAAACAGCGTGAAAAGACACCCTTCGTTTGCTCATGCTAGAGCTGCCGGTAAAGACAGCACTTTCGTCAAACGTGCTAACTTGTCCTTTGGACGTTTTGGGTTAGCTTTGGGTTAGAGTTGTAACCAATATAGACTTGCTCAATTGACGGGGCGCAGACGCGGCTGGGAGGGCCGAGCTCAGAGCTTTGTGAAGCTGCAGCTGTGCGGAGCCTGGCCAACACGAGGCCAAGACTCGTCTTGCGAGTTTTTGCCATTGCGTGCCGCGACGGCTGCTTGGAATGCGCTTGGCGTGCGGCTTGCGCCCAGATGTCCTCATGAGGACGTGGCAAGCTTCGGCTTCGAATTGCTGTGGTTGGCAGTCACAATAGTGCCAGCCGCATGCGTTCACACCATTTGCGTCTGACACTCTCGGATGGCCGGATTGCAAACCTTTCGGCTTTGTCGTCAGAAGCTGGTAAGCAACCGACCTGTGCCCATAGCTTTGCGAAGTTCCAGCTGCACGTCAGGAGTCAATCTCTGCGGAGCCTGCTGGTCAAGCAGCTGAAAAGGCTTAGGCCCATCTCAATTCTTGTGCATTGCAGCGTCCCAGTGTATTCTATAACTTTGTGCCTTGACCTAGGCTGCTTGGAACGAGGTTTTCGTTGGGTATCTGGAGTAGCACTAGATGGCATTCTGAGGCGCGTCATGTTCTTGGGCTGTCAGCTTGGTTATGCCCAGATCGCCACGGCAAGCCTTAGCTACCTGCGCACTGTTTGAGTTTGATGGGTCGCCCACGCTGTGCTAGCAGCCGGATCGAGGTTGAACTGTGGAGCTCAGGGAAACCAGGCCTGCTTGCGGGGACTGCCGTAGGCTCTCGCACGGCAATCCTTTCGATGTTGCCGTCCGAAGCTGGTGGAGAAGGCAGCCCTGTGCCCAGAGCTTTGCTAAGTTCCAACTGCGCGTGGTAGAAGTCAATCTCTGCGGAGCCTGGCCAAGCAGCCAACAAGGCTTGGGCCCGTCTCAGCCCTCACCTTTTGCAGCGTCCCAATGGATATTTGTGCCTTGACACGGGAAAGAAGATCCGGGACAGTTGGCTGCGTTCCGAGCAAACAGGCCCCGCGAACCCATTGGCTTCGGCGAGGGATGTTGCGAAGCGTTTCTGCGAAGTGGTCCTGCGCGATTCTGCGAATCGGGTTCATTACTTTCGTAGTTGGCTGGGAAGTTCAGCGAAGGGCTCTGCGGTTTGCGGCTTGCGGCTTGCGGCTTGCGCCTGGTAGCATGGCCTCGGAGGGACGATGCCAACCCCGCAGGAACGAGGTCCAAAGCGCACGTTCGGAGCGTCCTGGTTCAGCTTGGAATTTCCGTGGTTGGCGGACACAATTCTAGGGGTACCTTCCCAGGGATCCTTCTTCCTAGAACACCTCCGGAAAAGCGGCCGCTTTTCGGAAAGAACAATGGTTGACAGAATGGACCAGGAATCAACCCCGAAAACAATGCCGGCCGCATGACCTCACGTTTCTTCGAGTCTGGCGGCTTTCAGGGGGACCACACCCTCCGAAAAAGACACCCCAAGGTGTAAAGAGACAAGACATCTCACCCCATCCTGACTAGATGCCGCAACATGTTCAGCAACTCCTTCACTTTGCTCCAACATCTAAGGTCCGAGCCAGGACTCCCAGGCATCCTATGTGGGATAACATAGTTCCCCGGCGCCACACAAAGACGCACGGACATCTTCAGCAACACAACATATATCTTATCCAATATTTTTGCGCGTGGTAAGAGTCAATCTCTGCGGAGCCTGGCCAAGGAGCTAAGGCTTAGACCCATCTCAACACTTGAGCACCGCGTCCCAGTGTATAGGGATTTGTGCCTTGACCTAGGCTACTTGGAACGAGGTGTGCGTTGGGTACCAGGAGTAATTAGTTATGAGGCGCGTCATGGGTTGATTTGAGCAATGTGCGGGGCCGTTGGGCTCTGTCAGCTTGGTTAGGCCCAGTGCCCCAGACTGGTGGGGCTGGCAGACACAGCACTGGTGGCCTGACCATTTGAGTGTGATGCATTGCCTTGCGCCGGCAGTACCGTCACTTCCCAGGCCTCATGCTAAGGCTGGCAGGCGTTTCTCCAACATGTGGTTCGGTTGCTGGCTTCGGCTGAAGGCAGCTCAGAGGTTGCACTTTGGGAGCGCAACAAAACCAGCCTTGCTTGCGGTGACCTTACCCTCGCGATCTTTGCGGTGCTCGCTGCGTGGTACTTTGCGTTGTTTCGCGCGGATGGTCGTTGGCAGCTGCTGGCGGACCACCTCATTGCTTGCTGGCGTGCTGCAGGGTCTTCCGTTACAGCTTTACAGCGCCAGACAGCCTTTTACAGGTTGTCCTCGGATGGCACTCCTTCCGACGATGCCATCCGAAACCGGTCTTGAAGGCAACCGACCTGTGGCCAGAGATGTGTGAAGTTCCAGCTGCACGTGGTAGGAGGCAATCTCTGCGGAGCCTGCTGGCCAAGCAGCTAACGGGGCTCAGGCTTGTCTCAGCACCCACGCACCGCAGCGTCCCAGTGTGTTCTAGGGATTTGTGCTTTGACCTAAGCTGCTTGGACTTGCGCTAGCACTAGATGGCGTTATGACGCAAGTCATGTTGGGTTGACTTGAGCAAGTCGCGGAGTCGTTGGGTTTGTTAGGTTGGTTAGGCCCAGTGCCCCGGGGCAAGCCTTTGGACTGCTGGTGTGGTTGGCTGGGCTGGGCTGACCATTTGAGTCTGATGCAGTGCCTTGCAGCGCCGGCATTGCCATTGCTTCTCAGCCCTCGCTCTAAGGCTAGCAGGCGTTTGTTCGGCACGTGCTTCAATTTCTGGCTTCGCCTTGAGACAACTTGAAGGTTGCACAAGTGTTGATGAGAGTTTCTTTTTGTAGCGTCCGCGTAGGCCGCGTAAACTTGTTGCGTAGGAACTGCCTCCGCGTAGGCTAAAACCCTGCAAAAATGCAGCTCACGTAGGCTCGCGTGGGTTCCGCGGAGTTCCCCTTTTTATGCACCCAAACAAATCTCTGCTCACTTGTGCTCGAGGAAACCAGGCCTGCTTGCGGTTACAGGAGTGGGCTCTCGCACGGCAATCCTTTCGACGTTGCCGTCCGAAGCTGGTGGAGAAGGCAGCCCTGTGCACAGAGCTTTGCTAAGCTCCAACTGCGCGTGGTAGTCAATCTCTGCGGAGCCTGGCCAAGCAGCCAACAAGGCTTGGGCCCGTCTCAGCCCTCACGCGCTGCAGCGTCCCAGTGTGTTCCAGAGATTTGTGCCTTGACGCGGGAAAGAAGATCTGGGACAACTGACTGTGTTCCCAGCAAACTGGTTCTGCGAGCTTTTGGCTTCGGCGAGGGATTGTGCGAAGGCGTAGTTGGCTGGGAAGTTCTGCGAAGGGTTCTGCGAAGAACTGGGGCGAAGCGCTTCGGCTGCCGTCCGAATTCGAAGCTGCGGTGGCGCGTTCTAAGTCGCTTTACCACCTTGGTTTGGCAGGGTGTCCCCCGATGGTGCTCCTTTAATCTGTTCTTCCGATTGACCTGAGCTGTTTGGACCCGATTCATTGTAACGATTTTGAAGATGATCCTGTTGGCCCTCACTTGAATCATATAGCAATTTGTGTTTGGCTCCCAAACGTGCAGTTGGCACTTGACTAGGTCTCTTCAATTCTAGCTTTGGGCCGACAGGTGAAAGGTATGTAGAGAAAAGGTTGTTAGGCTGCACGCCACAAGTGAGCTCGAGGAACTTGCGCTTGGATTCTCAGTGGTGTCTCTACTCCAGACTTCCATCCACTTGGAAAGGCACAATTAGGTGTCAATCTTTGCGGAGCCTGTTGGCCAAGCAGCTAACAAGGCTTAGGCCCATCTCAATACATTGCGCACCGCAGCGTCCCAGTGTATTGTAGGGATTTGTGCCTTGACCTAGGCTGCTTGGAAGAGGTTTTCGTTGGGTACCAGGAGTAGCACTAGCTGGTATTCTGAGGCGCGTCATGTTGGGTTGACTTGAGCAAAGCACAGAGACGTTGGGCCCCGTCAGCTTGGTTGCGCCCAGAGTTCCACGGCAAGCTTCAGCTTTCTGCGAAGGTGTTCGCACCATTTGAGTTTCATGGGTTGCCCACGTGCTAGCAGGTGGTTCGAGGTTGAACTTTGGGAGCTCAAGGAAACCAGGCCTGCTTGCGGTGATGGGCGGTTGCCATCAGAAACTGGTCTGCGAAGTTCCAGCTGCATGTGGTAGGAGTCAATCTCTGCGGAGCCTGCTGGCCGAACAGCTAACAAGGCTTAGGCCCTGTCAATACTTGCGCACCGCAGCGTCCCTGTATATTCTAGGGATTTGTGCCTTGACATGGAGCAGCACTAGATGGCATTCTGAGTCAGCTTGGTTGCTCCCAGAGCTCCGCGGCAAGCTTAAGCTTCTTGCGCAGGTGTTCGCATCATTTGAATTTGATGGGTCGCCCACGCTGTGCTAGCAGGCATTCCTAGGACTATTGTGGGCACTTGTTTGGGAATTCGTCCATTTTGAACAGAAAACGCTCAGTTCACGCAAAAATGCTGAATTAGGAAAAACACGCTCAATTGGAAGACTGCTCCCGTGGTCACACGCCAATTTCCGCTCATTTCCCTCTGATTTCCGCTCATTTCCCGGGAGACAATTGGCCAAATCCAGGTTTCTGCTCATTTCTTGTTTTTCCGCTCAAAATCTGAACCGAGCCACAAAAATGCCCAGAGCCCCAAAACGTGACGTGGAAGACCTAGGTTTGTCCAGCAGTTGGTTCGAGGAGCTCACTGAAACCAGGCCTGCTTGCAGTGACAGGGAACCGTAGGCTCTCGGATGGCAATCCTTTCGACGTTCCATTACCTGAAAAGCCCTGGCGCTAGACTAGGTCCATCCATGTGCTTCAGCTTCCTGAGGTCAACTTGGTTGGGTTTTGGGTTCACGAAGCCCGGCCTTGTGACGGGGTTGGGCACGACGGCAAGCCCTCCCAGAGCGTCGCTAAGCTCCACGTGGTCAATCTCTGCGGAGCCTGGCCAAGCAGCCAACAAGGCCCGGGCCCGTCGCAGCCCTCACGCGCTGCTGCGTCCCAATGGATTTTAGGGATTTGTGCCTTGGCGCGGGAAAACAGAAGCGGGACAGCTGACTGTGCTCCCAGCAAACTGGTTCTGCGAGCTTTTTGTCTGCAGCGAGGGATTTTGCGAAGCGGTTCCGCGAAGCACTTTTGCACGGTTCTGCGCATCAGGTAAATCACTTGCGCAGTTGGCTGGGACGTTCTGCGAAGGGTTCTGCAAAGCGCTTTGGTGAAGCGAGGCTGCCGTTCCGGAGCTGCGGTGGCACGTTCTAAGTGGCTTTACCAACTCGGTTTGGCAGGGCATCCAGCGATGGGGCCACGTTGATTTGAGCTTTCATTCGCACCAGCCTTTCCTCTTCGCCCTCAGGGTGATCGGGACAGTCGCATGAGAAACTTGAGCACTTGCATAAGTTTTCCACCGCGCCGGAGATGCCACAAGCGCCTGCGAAGGTCCTGGCTGTCGTTTCCCCATTTGGCGAATTAGACTATGAATGTCGCTGTCACAGTAGCAATCATCGTCTCTTCATGGTTGTCGTTGGGAAATCGTCACGGTCTTTGCTTTTTGTGGTTTAGTGGGAAATCCCCACTTAGCTGCTTAAATTCGATTTTTGTTGCTCCCCTTCCCACGTCAACCAAGTCTTCCTCCTCTTCCCCACTCTCTTCAAGCATCTTAGAGGAGTAGCTGGAGATGATTGGATGCGTGGAGGTGTTCCGCGCCCTTTCAGATGGAGCAATGATCGCATGCCATCACCCTGAAGGCAATCACTTTTTGCGTCGCCCGAAATCGTCTTGGAGTGTTGGGTAATTTCAGTTTGGCAATCAAATGACAACTTTATTTTGGTGTGCAAACTTGGCTTTGAGCAGCGCTTTATTCAGAGGCAGCAACGTTTTTCCTGCTTCGCAACGCATGTGCGCCCTGTGGATTGTGCGACTTAGTGCGGCCGCTGCGACCCTTCTCCGTCTCCGCTCTCCATGGTATCTTCGAAGCACATGCGCTTCAATAAGCTGAAGTGTGCGAGAGCGGCCACGTGATGTGTGCAGATTTGGCCAAAAAAGGCTGACGTTGGCAACGATCATTTGCTGAACAGTCGAGCGTTCGCGTGCGAGTGCTTTATGTCCTCCCTGGCACTTGCAGACTCAATTCCCTTGGGCACCGTGAAACTAGCCGAAGCACCGTTTTGGGCAACTCGGCGTTGGTGAGAATCCCAAGCATGCACCATGCTCGTCGTGGTTGACGCGACGTGTGCGCCGCGGAAGCAAAACAGAAGGGTGGCTTAGGTGGGGTTGGCTTGGGTCTTTGCAGTATTTCGATGGTGCCCAACAGGTGGCACGGAATCCATCAAGCCCGCGATTGGTCCAGGCATGTTTTGGGTTAGTTTATTCCCGCGGTTCAATCATTGGCATGGGCAGTCTGTTCCCCGCAAGAGTTGGCCGACTGAGCTGCATTTCCCATTTACGGGTTGCCCAATAAACAGCGCAGCATCCCAAGTGGCAAAGACCAAGGGACTCCTTTTTGTTGCTCCGACTCTCGGATGACCAAAGTCCACTGCGGGCCACCCATACTCCCGAAAGCCAAGGCCCAATGATTGGGATTTGTCAAGCAAGGAAGTCCATCGGCAGAAGGCTGTGCTTTCCTTCCCCGGTTGGCTTTAAAGGGAATCTGTCGCTGGTTGGACATATGTATGTTTTTCCAAGGAAGCAAATGGAGGATGAGTTTGCTTGCATTCCAGGGGAGACAAAGGCCGTTCAAACCGTGAACCACAGCAATACAAACACAGACACAGACACAGACACCAGACACCAGACACCAGACACCAGACACCAGACACCAGACACCAGACTCAGGACACAGGACACAGGACACAGGACACAGGGCACAGGACACAGGGCACAGGGCACAGCGCACAGGACACAGGACACAGGACACAGGACACTGAGACACAGAGACACAGAGACACAGACACACAGAGACACACAGAGATACACAGAGACACACAGAGACACACAGAGACACACAGAGACACACAGAGACACACAGAGACACACAGAGACACACAGACACACACAGACACACACAGAGACACACAGAGACACGCAGAGACACGCAGAGACACCGAGAGACACAGAGAGACACAGAGAGACACACACAGAGACACACACAGAGACACACACAGAGACACACAGAGACACACACAGAGACACACACAGAGACACACAGAGAGACACAGAGACACACACAGAGACACACACACACAGAGACACGCACACACAGAGACACACACAGAGACACACACACACAGAGACACACACACACACACAGAGACACACACAGAGACACACACACACACAGAGACACACACAGAGACACACACAGAGACACACACAGAGACACACACAGAGACACACACAGAGACACACACAGAGACACACACAGAGACACACACAGAGACACACACAGAGACACACACAGAGACACACACAGAGACACAGAGACACGAGACACACACAGAGACACACACAGAGACACACACAGAGACACACACAGAGACACAGAGACACACACAGAGACACACACACAGAGACACACACAGAGACACACACAGCAGAGAGAGACACACACACAGAGACACACACACACACACAGAGACACACACAGAGACACACACAGAGACACACACAGAGACACACACAGAGACACACACAGAGACACACACAGAGACACACACAGAGACACACACACACACACAGAGACACACACAGAGACACACACAGAGACACACACAGAGACACACACACACACAGAGACACACACACAGAGACACACACAGAGACACACACAGAGACACACAGAGACACACACACACACACGCACACCTACTTGTTTTGTTTTAATATACTGATATCATATATGGATACATACATATGTATATATATATATACACATATGTGTGCACATATTCTCGTATAGAATATCTTTCTTCAGGAGAAGGAATGCTGGATGTGGCATTCGGTATTGAGCAACCTCCTCCAGGTACACCCAAATACGCATGCAACCGCATCATGTTTCACTCCACAACCCCATTCTCATAATTTAGACCCTCGCAGTAGCCTGTGCTTGATTCTTTTTGGGTGAATGTGGACCCTGCAAACGCACTGGCTTTTTGTGCTGCCAACAGCAAATCGCAGTACTGAAATGATCAGAAACCCATTGTCCAGGTGGTTTCCTT
>CAUJNA010001089.1:27500-67500 GCA_963377175.1 Effrenium voratum
AGACGAGCTTTGCTTTGCTGGTCGTTTGGATTCGGCCGTCCAAGACCCAGACAAACCTCCTTGAAAGATACATGTTGGTCATTATCGCCATGGTGGTCATGCTGCTTGCGAGCAGCTTTCCCTTGGAAGCCAGCATCGGGAACAAATTCTGAACAGGGATTTCTATGACTAGGCCAGGTTATGACTAATGCTGTTAAAATTGTCCGCAGGCTTTTCTACTCAAAAAGTATCTTACATTGCTTGGAGGTTTGGTTGCAACAAGAACAGGCGTGGCTTACGCACATCGCACATGCTTTGTCCATGTACACACCTTTTTCCCTCATGAATTATGCCATGTGCAACGTGCCGTCTGGCGCGACGCGCAGGACATGGAAGACGCGCCTCCTGGAGAGACTGTAATGGAGGACTGGGTTGGGAATTGGCAAGGGACGGTGATCGCCCATTTGCTGGCCAGCTTTTCTAGATTTCCCAGGAACATACTTCAACATTTCTTGCTTGACACATCATAGAACTCAATGGGTAGATATGATACAGTAGAGGCTATGGTTGAGCATGTTATGTTGCAATTGTTTATGATCAATGCTTTCATTGTTTCAACTACATTGGCTCTTCATCTTCCAGCTTCTTGGAACATGGTGTACCCTTCTTGAACCTTTGCAGCATGACCGGGCCATGTCCTGTCGCAGCCAGCTGGGATGTTCAAGCGATATCAAAACAGCCCTTTGGATGTGTCAAGTCTTGAGTTTTCATGCCTGAATTGGCCTATCGGACTTCCTTCTCCAGCCCCTACTCCTCTTTGGAGGAGTTGTGAATTGGTCAAAGCGACCCCCAACGGATCCCAGCAACCACTGCAATAGGTAACCAGCTTTTTCCTTTGGTTTTTAAAAGGTGGCAAGGTTTGGTGGCCCCAACTGGAATTACTGGAGAAGCCAAGAGAAATTCTTGCGTCCAAACATTCCACACCCCTAAGTGGTTTCCTTGGGGAGCCCGAAGTGGCTGTGGGTCAAATTAATGGTACCATTTTAGGGTAGGTGCACCCATTTTAGTCTATTTTAGTGGGGATTGGCATGTTCACTGGGGGTATGATTTGGATTTTGACCCATGGCCAAGTGGGACTTAGCATCCCTGGCTTTGGTTTAAGAACACCCACGCCATGCAAGTCTTCGCTTCCTCCTCTCGCAGGTGGCAGCTTTCATGGCCGGCAAAGGTGTCCGCTGCGCGGCGGTGAATGCCGCCTCCGCCTACCAGGCGCGCCTCTTTGTCGGTCCACCGGGGCCTTCAGTCGGAGAAACTGCTGTGATCTGTTTCGCTGTTTGGAGGGAGGTGCATGACCCAGCACCTGTGGGAGGGTGCCTAGAAGATCAATTTCTTCTTTGAAGGGACCCTTTGTGAGATTGTGCGGTGGCAACGTGGAAGACCGGGTAGTTGGTGGTTTGGACTGGTGGTTAGGGTTTGGGGGGGCCCTACCTTTCCTTTTGGGTCACATTTAGATGAGTTTCCAGGGTGATGTTCAAAGGGTTCTTTGGGCTTGTTTCAAAGGCATCCAAAGGAAACGAAACAATCTGGGGCAAACATTCTAACGTGTGATTAGCCATGGTTAATATCATCATCAGGGACGTCGCGTTAGTGACCGACCTGTGGTGTTTTGGCTCAAGTTTTGGGTTCCGTCGCGCCTCGAATGGGCGTCGCCGAACCCCTGCGTCGACCGACGGCATCTCGGGGGAGAAAGAGACCTCGGGCCGCCGCCAGGTTGGTAGGGACCAGTCGTGCGGCCTGTTGTCGACCAAGGTTGCGGGTTAACCCTTTTCTTGTTTGGTTTGTTTCCTTTGGTTGTTGTTCTCTGGTGTGTGGGAAACCCTGATCTTTGGGACCGGGGATTGGTTTGCTTTTGGGGAACCTTTCTTTTGTGGCTTGTTTACCCCAACTTACCCATTGCCTGGGCACAGGCTCGTGCCCGAATCACAGGTTATCAGCCGTAGGACTTTCCTACGCGCTTGAGACCATCAACTACAAGTTCAATGACGTCGACCCCACGATCTCGAAGGAGCGTCGTGGATGAGGAGGCCATCCTAGGTGACCTCCGCTCAGGTGAGGACCTACCGGATTTCGACTACGAGGATTTCGAAGCAGGTTCGACAGGTCAGGATCGCAGGGGTGAAGATCCCGGTAGGGACACACCCAGGAGCCGTGGCAGGTACACCGATGATGGAGACGACCGCATTTTCCGCCAGGCCACCGATGATGAGCAGACACGAAGGGTTCGCTCCGATAGGAGCGGCTCTGAATCAGGTCACAGGTGCGGACAGTTCGACTTCATCAGCATGGCGATGAACATGGCCCGCCCTCATTCGGACGACCCGGAGGCTATGCCGACCCGACCCCCGAGATCTCTTGTTCCAGGTGAATCGCAGGTCTCGGATGAGTTTGAGGACAGGCCGCAAGGACCAGGGACTATGGTTTTGGCTCCGAGAGGTATCTCGGGTCGATCCACTGGTTCTCAAAATCCAGGTCAGTTTGATGAGCACGAGGAGCGGAAATTCTCAGACTTCGGATACGATGCTCTGTTGAAATCAACCGCAGGTTGGGGCAGTAGCTCAAAACAGGGATCTGATGCCGGTAGGCCCAACCCTAATACTGCCAAATCTGAGTCTTATGATGGCGAAGATTACAATTTTGCGGATGAGGAGGACCAATCACGCCGAAATGTAGGATCCGTGATGCTGCGAGGCCCAGGAGCCTCTCTCGTGGAGCCGCCAGGGACCTTCGTGCTGACAGGGACGCCCGAAGCGAGAGAGAGAGAGCCAGGGATAGTCGGGAAGTTCTTCGGGGATTGGAGGCCATCCATGACCGGGAGATGTGGCCACACCTTCATTTAGTACTTAAAAAATGATTTCATACTTATCTTTTTTGGAGGTTTTTGACACCTCGCACCCGCGCGTGTGCCCTATATTTTTTCCAGTGCATATATGGATAATAGATGAGTTGACGTGCGTGCATGGTTTGATGTTTCGTTTACTTCCAACGCGTTTCGACTCGGGACCAAATCGTTTTTGGGAAACCATGGGGGATCATCCCTTCTTACCCGGCGGACAAGCGGCTAACCCTGTTTTCCCCTATAACCATGTTCAATCCGTGGTCAACCTTAAGAATTGGGAATATATATTATGGGGGCAAACGGTTTTGAACTCTGCATTTGCAACAGTGACTCCAAAAACCCTATACAGCGTTCAGCTCTGTTTAGTACCGCAACACATCGAATCGCAAGCCCGCTCACGTGGTCTTGCTTTGTGTCCTGGCAAGTCAGATGCACAAGAAGATTCGCGCACACTATAAGCAAGTCCTTCGGAGTGTACATAGAGAGCGCGGCTCAAACCTGCAAAAAGTCAGGATGGCTCAAGTTTGGATGGTGGCTCGTGCCGCCAGGCCTTATTTTTGGTGATCTCAAACGCTTCCTGCATCTTGGGCTTCAAGCCCACCAAGTAGCGTTGCAGCACGGTGAGCGCAGCAGTCTTAGCATGGCATTTCTTGATGATGTGGCCGGTCTTTCGCAGGGAGTCCTCGTCCATGAAATTGACACTGCGGGCCGGGTTGCGGCGGTTCTGAACAAGATCGTCAAACAAGTGGCAGAGGAGGTGGTACTTTGGCCGTGGGTTGAAGACCTTATAGGTCAGTTTCCCGCGGTAGCTGGCATGAAGCTGGAGGTAGAGCTTCAGGAAGGTGTAGCCAAACTCATGGGCCTGCCTCGCCTGAGCATCGGTGAGGGTGTGTTGGCCAGCGGCCCTGGCTTTGAAGAGCACAGTCATTGCGGCGTTCAAGCACCACACGCATGCCTTCAAGGGGCGGGGGGCTACCTCGTCGGTGCACTCACCAAGGAAGTCTGCCAGCCACTGAATCAGCGAGCCTGTCTGGGCGGCTTTGGAGTGGCACTCCACATATTGCTTCTTGCTGCGCATGCCAACCCAGTCCTTGTGCATCAAGAAGTGCTTTGGGAAGCCTTTGCTGTGCGGCGAAGAAAGGAAAAGAGACGTGGCGTGGCGAAAGCGTTTTTTGATATTGGATCCACGAAATGCTCCACCACGCCTCGCATGAACCAAGAGGTACAACACGGACCCGACTAACTCTCGGCCCACCCCCAGATGGATGGCATGCATCAAGTCGATGTGCACGATGCGCAGGATTGACGATATGCCCCCCAAGGTAGCAAGAGCTGGCGGGGTCACCCATGGATCGCTGAGATACAATGTGCTGCGCCAGCTCGCTGTTTCAGCGACATCGGTATATGGAAATGCGCCATCGCGCGTCGCGTCGCACCAGAGGCAGCAAGAGTTGTGATTGTATGTGCGGCAAGAATTTAAGGCCTGGCACAAAAATTTCCAGTCGCCTTTTATGCCAGCCAGCTGCGCCCGCACGCTGCATTCAGCTCGAAGGCAGTCGAAGCTCTGCGCGATGTGCTGCAACGCAGCCTGCAATGTGTAGTTGATGTTGGAATCCTCCTCGTGGCAGTGAACATGTGATGGAATGACGCAAATCAAGTATCGCGACATTCGAGAATCTTGTTGCACACGAACATCGGCGCAGTCCGCCATCCAATGCAGAGCCATATACGTGCAGCTGTTCCACTCGGCCTCGTCGCCGAACAGCAAAAGGGGAATGCTGTCAGGGCCGGGCGCAGTGATACCATGCGCGGCTTGCATTTGCCAATACTCAGCGCTGCAAGTGCCGAGCACATCACGGTAGCCGTGGCGAACCAGGGCCTCGACCTACATGTCAACTGGCAACAGGCACTGTGAAAAGAAACGGTTTGATGATTGAGGCTCCGGCCATGGTGTGCGGTAGGAGGAAGGGCCACTGCGTTTCTACCTGCATGCCCTGCTCGTTTTGCACGGGCAATGTGCAGTACGTCACCAGGGCGTCGAAGGTCAGGTCGGCTGCTCTGAGCTTCTGGTGAGCCCGCGCTTCCTTCAGGGCGGACTGCCTAGGCATGACATGAAGTACATCCCAACTGCAAACAGAACCGCACATGCGTGCAGCTTGGGTGCGTGAACACAGATGAGCTATACGCCGATCCAAGGTTCACAGCAGTCTTCAAAGTTGCTGAGCCTTGGCCAATTTCTCGAGCTATCCTGACAGGGCGTGCCAATGAATGTCGCATGAAATATTTGCATGCATGCAATGGCAGTCCGTTCGTCAAGACTTCGGCGGAGCAAGTCTATTTCGCCAGCTGCCCCACCTGGCGCACATGTCAGCCGATCGAAGCATGCGTCCGAACGATGTGCATGTGTGGCGACTCATGTGTGCGCATGCATTGAACTCGAGGAGGTCGAGGAGGTCGAGGAGGTCGATCAACACCTGGCAGAGAAAGGGAAAGCAAAAACAGAAAAGAGGCTAAAACCTTAAGGCCCGCGCCGTGCAGAACATATCGAACTGCGCCTGCAACAAAGTTGTGCGAGTGCAGAACGCGTGGCTATATATGCATGCGCGTGCGAACCGATTTGCACACGTGCATGTTTTACACCATGCGGATGCGATCATCTGGCACAAAATCAGGCTCGATCCGCTCTTAGCGCTCTCACGTGTTGTTGTACGACCTGACTTATAAGTCACAGTTGCGGGCATGGTACGCATGCGCGCTTCTCAGGCAGCGGCTTCTTGAGCTCTTGCATGGTGGCCTTGACTTGGGCTTTCTTCACACGCACGGCCGCAACCTGTCACAGAAACTCAAAAAGGCGAGCGCACACACACACAGGTGAAAAGCAAGTGCAGCCTCGTCGGCGACCCCCTGGATGCCGTCGTTCCACTGCTCCATCTTTTGCCAGGTGGCAATCCTGCACGCGAGCGGATCCAACAAAACAAGATATGCGCAAATGCCAAGCCTCTGCCAGCAACTTTCCAGACTGTTTTTCGCAGTAGTGAGATCGTCTTTGAAGGCAGCTTGCGAAAGCGGCAAGTCAAGGTGCAGGTTGTTCACAGCATTGAGCTCTTTTTTGAGCTCCAGACCTTATGCGCTCAACCATGTGTGAATTTGAAAACACATATAAGACTGAGAGACTGGCGCAACTTGTCCATACGCTTGGCAAGCGTCAGCCCCTCAACGCGGAGACCCATCGGCCCGAGCTCAGCTTTATCTCCTGGCTGCGCTTTGGCCTTCTTCTTGGGAACAGGCTTTGCTTTCGGCGCTGGTGTACCTCCAACAGGAGAAACCAGCAGGGGTGACTTACATCTGGCAAGAGGCCTTGTGTAGCCGGCGGCTCTGGCAGCGATGCTGCAGGGCTTACGCTTGCTGCGAACTGCTGCATGGCCATGGCGCCCCCGGGGATCATATCCGCCACGGAGGGGCCACTACTGCTAGCAATCCGCGTGGCTCCAAGAGCAGAGAGAAGCCCGCTCCCATTCATCGCTTGAAAGGCCGCCTGTGGATCGACCCGGCCGCTGATAGTGGACTCAAGCTCAGTGGACTGAGCTTTTGCCCGCTTCACACTCATGGTGATCCAGTACCGGACGTCATCTTTGCTAGCGGGACAGGCAGGATCTGGGACGCCCGGCTGGGATGCCACGGTGGCATCAATTTTCTGCCTTGGTGGCAAACGCATGATGCAAACAATACTCACAAACCAACAAGAGCTAAGGCGCTGCGACACATCTCGCTGTTTCATCTGCTTGATTGTCAGCAACTCCTCCACCTCGTCCAGCTTGTGAGACATGCTGGAGCGAAGGTTCAACGTGGCCTCAATGCTGGAAGCATTGCCGTTGGTGGTGACCCATTGGCTCAGAAGGTCCTTCTTCTGGTCTTCACTGCCGGCGCGCCAGATTTTGGCGATGTGGGGGAACTGCGTGATTCTCGGGCTGGTCGCAAAGCGGCGCATCTTGTAGTATGCGTTGCGGCTCGCCTTCTTGACAGCAGCAGGCTCGGGCTCGGCGCCTGAGACCTCTTCGCCGTCCAACTCGACGTCGGTGGGAGAGTCGGCGGCTTCCATCTCAGGAGGCTGGCTATCAGGCCAGTTCTGCTGCTCGTCGGCCAGCGCCATCTGCTGGTGGGGCTCCCTGCGACATGAAACACGAAGAGTTCAACATGCGTGGATGTGCGTGCTGTAAGATGGACATCTTGCAAGTTAAGGGCCAAGCTCTGAAGGGAAAAGTTCCCGAGACACAGCCGTCTTCCGTTGCTCTGCGCAAATGTGGCGGGCGCGCACCAGCGATGCATGGACCTGCGCACGCAAACAAGGAAAGATTGATCGCTATATATATGACAACCGATCGAGGGCAGGGCTCTCCATGCGTCTCAGCGTTCTCCTGGCAAGCGATTGGAACATGCGTGCGTGCATCGTGGTACACATACGATCAAAGCATGTCCTGCGCGGGCGTGTCAACCTCTACGACTTCTTTCGTCTTTTGAGCTGTCTGAAGCCATCCATCGAGGCTGGCCTGGCAGTCCGAACAACGCACCGAAAACTATTCTTTCATTGGATTCAACAATACTGAGTATCCGGCCTTCGTAGCCGACTCCTTCATGGGCTGAGTGTCTGCGCGGTCAAGCGAGTCATTTCTGGGCGAAGGGGTTGTTGGCACAGTCTGCGGAGCGCCGCCTGCATCATCCTCAGCCTCCAGGGCAGGAATTGTGGCGGCGTCTTCAGCTACAGCCGGCGCAGCTGTAGGAGCAGCAGCCGAAGTGGCTGCAGGTGAAGGGGCTGCAGCAGCTGACGGCGCTGCCGGTGGAGGGGCTGCAGCTGACAGGGCTGTGGCCTCCATCTGAGCAGTGGCCTGAGCTGTGGCCGGAGGAGAAGCTGCAGCTGAAGGGGCTGCAGGTACAGAGGCAGGAGCTGTGGCTGGAGAAGCCTCGGCCAGAGGAGCTTCAGACTCCTCTGCTTTCTTTCTGCGCTTTGCAGGCTTGCTGGATGCAGACTGCTCAGTTGCGGCCGCCTTGCTCTTCGGGGCCGATTTCGAAGACTTGGATGCAGACTGTTTCTGCTGAGCGCCCTGCAGCAACTCCTGTGCCTGTGCCTCTGTGACGCCGAGCACTTCTGCCAGTTCAGTTGGCGAAGGAGCCTTCCCTTAAAGCCGCTCTTTGAGCTGAGCGAGCTTACTGTCGGCCATGCTTAAGTCGTGGCTTGGCTGTGCAAAAACTGCGACGTTATGCTCTTGCGAATCATGACTGCAACCGTTCACGCAAAAGACACAAGGAACAAAAACTACCCGAAAACGGTGGTTTTTTTTAAGCACGAAGTGCGGTATTTATGCGCGATGTGCGGCTTTTATGCGCGAAAGTGCGCGGGCAAAACCTGCAATCTTCTACTGACCGGATATGACGCTGCGGGCTATTGGCAAGAGCAGGTTTGCAAAAGACCCGGACGGGTTCAACTTTCGGCTGGCTGCAAGGTATGCTAAGCTCTCAGAAACGCCGGCCTTACAATCAGCTTTACTCATTCAAGGGCGTGCAGTTATAAGGCTCTGCAGCCGTTGCAACCTGCTAGTGGAAACTGTAAGGCCCGCGCATCATGCCAGGGATCTACGGGAGGCCAGCTGATTGCCTGCGGAGGCTACAGTTCATACTCAACAACATTTTTGACTCAATGAAAGTCCTGGAAGAGCTCGAAGTCCGACTTGTCCTCCATGATCTGCGGCGGCGACCGGGGCAAGCAGCAAGTCGCCTGCGGGCCGGCATGCGTGCTACAAACGACCAAGCCAATTTCGCATTCTGACCCAACGTGGGAGGTATGCATGTGCCTGAAACTCCATCTGAAAGGCAGCCACAAGAATCTGAGCGAGGTGCTTGCCGAAGGAGACAGTGTACGACCTTAGTATGAATATCGGCACACGCACGGTGGGCAAGCAAGCTGGCTGGGGCGCACTGACTGCCCTTGAGCAAGCCATTGCCAGACCACCAAGTTCTACCAGAGACTTCGCTGGTCTTGCGGCTGACCAGCTGCACCGACGCCTCTCCAGGTTGAGAGGCTGGAAAGCCACCTGCGTGCAGCCAGAGGCGCTTCAAGATGTACTCGTCGTTGGACCACCAGCTTTGCGGCTTGAGAGTCTCTGCTTGGTAATTTTTGTGGTAAATCCTCACCACAAAAATCACAAACTCGGCCATAAAGTCAGCAAGTCTCGGGTGCAGCGGGGCTGTGCTTTGAGCTGGCTGTTCAAGAAGAATGCGGGCTTTGACAGACAGCGCAGCCTGCATCAGCAACACCACGCGGCTGCACAAACTGTTGCCGCACCGCACAAAACTGAAGCCAATGTTTCCAAGAGGAAACAGTACGGAGCGCTCGTGATTCGCTTGCGCCCTGCCAGTGGGCATGCAGCACACGCATGCAGCAAATTGCATAAGTGATTTGCACGTGAGGTTGATCAAAATGCAGTAAGTGCGGCACGGTCTGCAAAAGGAACTGCAGGGTAATCCGATGATCAGGAGTCCACCACGCCGTAAGCGAAGTATTTCGCAAAGAGCGCACCTGACAACGAAAGATTCTGAAACTGCGCACTCAATCTTGCAAGGTGTCACGCATGAGTCTGATTGAGGCCACGGCAGGAAGCCACAAGGTTTGAGCAAATCAAACTCACTGGCATCAGAGACGTCCATGCTGCAACCTCGAAAGCCCTCCTGAGCAGCAGGGGAGGCAGAAAGCTCAAACTTGCGCATTGTGTCCTGGCGAAGTTGCGCGCTAGCATGCGCAGTGCCACTGAAGAGCTCCAGGAAATCGTTGGGGGCATCCTTCGCACGAAAACAACTGCCCTAAAAAATGCATGAGTGACTGAAAAAAACAACGTCCATGAGTGACTGAGAAGCTGACCGTGGGATCTGAGCGGAGGCCATCATTGTGCAAAAGAAGGAGGACCAAAAGTATCAAAACAGGGGGGGCCTTAACACGCAAGAGCTCAAACACCACCATGGCTGGCAGCCCAACACTGCAAAATGCACGAGTGGTTGTCGCATGAACTGCTGGACCTGCATGCGTGGATGCGTGCATGGCAGCTTTCTGACAAAGAGCAACTCACTGGCTTCACTCAAAGTGCACCCCATGGGCAAATCGCCCGCATATATCGAAAGCGCATGCAGGGCATGCAAAGTTACACCCAGATCGAACGATTCAAACAGCTGCTAGGACCCCTGATCACTCGGCAGCTGGCTAGCCTGGCAGTCAGAGGAGTCACAAAAGGAACATGAAGCTGAAATACGTGTGCCTGCGGTCAGAGCACGCTCAGCGGCGACCCACCGATCTTTTGCCTGCTGGGAGGCAGCTTGACAGTGGAGCTTCAGCTCGCCCTGAAAGCCAGACTGGAGGGCAATCCGGCGAGCTGTGTGGTACGCCCGGCTGCAGAACTTCTTGCAGGTGTCCCCTTCAGCGAGGGGCTCTGTGGCGGTGATCCGCCGGGCTCTGGGTCGACTGGCGGCCTCTTCAGGCTCAGCTGCAACGACAGCCTGTTGGACAGGCTCGGCTGCAGAAGGAGTGCTGCTGTGCACGGCTGGCAACCCCGTGCAGTTGCCAGGCAAGTTTGCCTGCTCAGTGGCCCGGGCTGCATGCCTCTTCAAGGCTACCCTTTTGGCAAACGACCGCTGCCTGCGAAGCTTGCACACCGACTTCACACACGAGCTTCGGGGCTCCAGCGGCAGAGTGCACGGCTTCTCGGGAGTGACTGGTTCTGGCTCGTCCTCCTTGCGCGTGAGGAGCACAGGGGGCGGGGCCGGCGTGTTCGCGATGGCATCAAGGACCTGCAAAGTGTATACAGAAACTGTGGCACACACGCTCATTGAGGCCACAGCAAAGTCAGGCACATGGAGATCTTCTGCTTGCTTGGGTACCTGCGGGGCAGCTGCCATCAACAAGTCCCACAACTCTGGCGCTGGCTCATCCTGGGGCGGAACTACTGCAGCAGCTTGTGACTCAAGCTCTGCTTCCAAGAAGCTCCAAATCCCAGACTGCTCCATGAAGTCCAGGGCGTTGGGCTTGTCGGCCGTGGCATTTTGAAGCGGAGACACCCGTGGCGTTCCCTTAGTGCTGACGTCACTCAAGTCTGACTTCAGCTGACGAAGCGCTGGCAGTTTTGCCCCTTCGCTGCTGTTCTTGACCTTCTTGAACTTGCTCGACATCAGCCTGCAAGCGAACGCGCCTTTCTTGCACCATTTCTGGAAGGACTCGAAGGGGACGCCATGCGGGACCAGGTTGTGAGTCTGGTAATGCAGCAAGATGGCCTGGGCAATGCTCGCTTCGCTGAGCCTGCTCGAACCAAAGCCTCGCAGGATCCCGTGAATCACCTGGCCGATCAACAGCTCAAGAAAGCTCAAGCGCACTGCAACACATACATGGCCTCACAGTTGAGGGCGCAATCTTGAAGAGTCACGATTCCCTCGAACAACTGCGCATTGTGCTGCTTGATGAAGCCAAATCCCAACTTAGCGTGCGAGAACTTATCGCCAAGGAAGCGACACTCTACAAGCGAAGGGCCCCGGCAGTCTTCAGTACTGGAAACTCGGACCAGGCAAGCGCCACCCGAGCAGCCACATCGCAATCAGCTACTTCAGCCATATGACCATGCACTACAAAACCAAAATGCGCTGCGTGCGTGAGTTCATGGGCATGCACATGTGACACAACTGCATGTGAACATCAAATGGCCTCGAAGATCGATGTCGAAGACGATGATGACCTGGGCGAATTGCAAGAATGCGCATGGGAAACCAAAAAAAAAGTGCATGCATGGAGCTCCAACTGAACGGCAGTTTTTCTCCACAGGCACTAGCGTTTGCGGAACTCTGCCTGAAACTTCTCTAAAATGCGCAAAGTCTCCGCCACTTGCTCACTGACCTGGCAGGGAAAAAATCGACAGCAGGCAAGACGCGGCAAGAGCTCAGCCCAAGGCAGGGGCCCGCGGGGCAGTGCGCCAGGATGTGGAGTCTCCTGTCCTGGCCGAAATCCAACAGCATGCATGTTACGACAAATGTCTCATGAGGGCAGCACGGCACAAAGTGAGGATCTGCAGGTGGCGGGCTGGGAGGCCACCATGTGCAGCGCCCCCTTCTGGGCGGAGAAGGGGGTTTCGGCGGCCTGCAGCAAACAATTGAAGCTCACAGCCATGCATGAGCGCGCACGCCTGCGCTGCAGCTTCGGCGCTGCCTACGATTATTCATCATGCCCAATTGATTGCATACGTGGGGTCCGCGCCTTGGGCGGCAGCACGTCCGGCGACGGCTGCCGAGGCCTCTTCTTGGGCTGGATGCCCGATGGAGTCAACTTCTCCTGGAAGACGCAACAAAATGAATGTGTGGCCACATTCCAAGTAAGAAATGAATGGATCTACAGGACCTGTTCCCCGACCAGCATGCGCAGCGTGTCCAAAACTTTGTCGGTCTCCTGATCGGCACGCAGGTACGTATGTGCAGTGACAACGCATGAGCGCCTGATCAAGCTCTGTGCTGTCAGACTCGGAGCTCACCGCAACAACGGGTGTGCGCTTGCAGTTGCGCGGCTGCTTTGCCACAGGCTTTGCAGCCGCAGGCTTTGCCACAGGCTTAGCCGCAGGCTTTGCCTCAGGCTTCCAGGTGCCCCACGCCTGCGTCAATTTGAGAGCATGGCCCAACAGTAAAGACATGCGTGCAGACAGTCCTCGCTGGAGTCTTCATCCTCAAGATCCTGCATCGAGTTCGAAAGCACAGGGCGAAGCAAAAAATGGGTTTGCAAGCCGGAAGTCCTTGTCTTTCTCCATGGCCAGCTTGCATGCACCTGAGCAGTTGCTTGCGTGAACAAAACAAATGCTCCAAGATTGGTAGCTGAGCTATGGGCATCTATGGGCTCCCACAAAAACAGCCGGCCCACCCACCCAGCAGGCGCTTGAGCCAGCGCTGCTGAGTAAACTCAGTGCCTGCTTGCAAAAAAAGAGAGACAACCAACGAAGAGACCAACCTACCGATCGAACTCAAAGGCCCTGGCCCAAAGCAGAAGAAGACGATGTCCATGGCTGCAGGGCCTGAGCAGGCGAGCTGGGCGGCGGGGGCACAAAGGGGCATGAGGCTCTGACAATCTTCGTGATGCCATGAGTGCCGTGCGTGGGTTCCATGCATGCGTGCGGATGCAAGTGCGTGTGTGCATCTGTGTGTGTGTACATGTGTGTGTACGTGTGTGACATCTGTGACATGTGTGACATGTGTGACATGTGTGTGTGTGTTTCTGTGTGTGTAGGTTTGTGCGTGTGTGAATTCATGTGCTAGATGGTTTTGCATAAAGCCGGGCAGACCAGAGGAACTCGAACTCATCCATGTCCGCCATTTCACCTCAAAATAAAAGGTCAAGTTGAAATTTCGTGTCTGCCTTTGGTGCGTGAGGGCCCGGCCATATGTCGCGCAAGCTCTCATTGCGACATGCGCCTGACAGTCTGGCATGTCATCATTTGAGGGCGCGCGTGCCTCGCCTGCCGGAGCAAAAATTGTCATGCGTGGCGGACTTGAGCCATCGCGCTGAAAGTGACCGCTTCAAAACCGAGGTGGCCACAGAAGCTGCGCATCTGAAAAAAAAAAGCCACCGCCAACTCACAGCGGCGTGTGCGTTTGACTTCGGAAAACATTTAAGCACGAAATGATGATTTCAGTCTTAGTTTTGGATGTAGCATCTAGCCACTTTTTAAGGCCGAAACGGATCTACAGGTTTCCCAACATTACCTTTGGAGGTCCGTTGAATCAGAGAGACGTGAACTCGAACCGGGTTACTGGTTCGCCGAGGATCACTGAGCGGGCTGCCGATGTCGTTAGGACAGGTGCCAGAGATGGTCGGCTTGCCGATGCACTCGGGATCGAAGATCGTCCGTCGATCGCTAGCCCGTTAGGGCGAGATACCAGTGACCTTGAAACGCTGAGGTCTAGCAACGAGTTCACACCTCAATGGGGCTCGACCGCCAGGGAACGTAGTGTTTCTGCGAAGAGGCCGTCACCTCTCGCCATTGAGACCGATAGGTCAAAGGCGAGGAGGGCTAGCCCCTCACCAATGGGCTCAACTCTGCAGGATGAGGAGATGCCCGATCCTGCTGATGTTCACATTCACTCCACCCCCGAGTCACGTGCATCCAACATTGATCCCCGATCTGGCGATAGCCGGAGAAGGGGATCTACCCCGAGTAGGCCACCAGGATTGATGATTGTCCTGTAGGCGACCCCAGAAGACATGCCGGGGCTAGTGGGGCTCCTGAGAGGATCGAGATATCGACTCCTCCTGCCCTCAGATCCCAGTCTTCCGGCGAATCAGGTGACGCTAGGGCAAAGGAGGTGTTTGATTTGCACATCCAGGAGATGCTCGAGAGGGGTGAGGTTTCTGGCTCAGTCGCGAAGGCGTTCCATATTTTTGCTGACCAAATCAGGTTACTGAACGGTCAGGTGAGTTCCATGCGAAGGGAATGGAGCGACGAGAGTCGACAGACGAAGGACAAGGTCGATCGCCTGGCAGCTGAGGTTGCGACTCAATCTGATGCCGGGAGGATGCGAATGATAGTTCAACGGTTTGCAAGGGAAGTTATTCCTGACAGCAAAGCCATTGTGAGGCAAGCCATCGATGAACAGGCTGAAGTCGTGGAGCAGAGGATCAATCTACTTTCCCACGAGGTTCACGAATCTGTTAAGGACAATGAGGCCGCGACTGATCGGCTTCGCCAGATGATTCAAGAGAATCGTGAGGCCGTCCACAGGAGCCATGCTGCTTCCGAGGATGAGATCCTTAAGGACTTGGAAAAGCTCGAGAAACGGATGTTCTCGGTAGAGAAAACCGTCGGGATGCGGACGCCAGCAGGTGAATGGAATTTGAATCCTGTCGCGCAGCCGTCCGATAGGGCCAGCAGCAGCGTGGTGAACGCGAATTTCAGGGAGTTAAACCTGAAGCTCGAGAAGGCTCTCCTTGAACACGAGAAATTTGCTAAGTGGGCCTCCGAATCTATTGGTGGCATTAATGAAGAGCAAACCATTCTTGCTAATCGGATGTCGAGGCTACAAAGTGGAAGGGGGTCACAGGCGATCGATAGATCATCAGGGCCCGTATCCCCGCAGGACTGGCATGAAGCAATTGACGAAGTCAATCGAAAGGTCCATGATCTATCTCGCGGAGTTCAACGCCACCATGGGGATCATGACGATGTCCTTGCGAGGTTTGAAACCTTGAAGTCCCGTGTTGAGCAGTACGAAGCGAGTTCGGGAATTCTGAATCAAGTTCTTGATGACATCAGAAGACAGATCCGCAGTCTCCCTGCGAATAGTGATCAAGCGCGGTCTGCCGTTAGGCGTGAAATTGACTCATTCCGGAGTACGCTTGAGGGCGCTATGCGGAGGATCAGCACTGTTGAGAGTAACATGCGTACTCTTAATGGAATGAACAACAGGATCATGGCTCAGCTCTATGAAATCGAAGGTCATGTTGATGAGGCTGCTGTCATTATTCAGGGCGCCCAGGACAATCAGGCAAATCCCCCACAGCCTAGAGAGAGACGGAACGTCGGTTACGACGCTTTCGCGGGGCAAGGACACAGAATCAGGTCTCCAACGCCCAACCCCGGAGAGGGTAACGGTCGGGGTACTGGCCTTCCGGTGAGACCAGGCGGAGGTGTTGAATTGGTTGATCACGCTTTGCCAGATGTGCCCGGTAGAGTCGATCCTTCTCGTGCAGACAGGCATCCCATTAATCCCGATAGGGAGAGGGCTGACAGCAGAAGCAGGAGGGCTCGGGGGTTGCCTGACAGGTCGCATTCACCGCCAGGGCGTGCGAGGGATGGCCCCCGCGCGCGCCGATCCGCGATAGCGGGAGCATCTCTCCGAGTCTGGACAGGCCGATCCGCGATAGCGGGAACGTCTCTCCGAACCCAGGCCGTCATCCAGGAGGTGGTAGGGGTAATAGGGCCCATGCCGACATCCAGAGTCCCGGTGATGATTGGAGGACTCCTGGGAGTAGAGCAAAGCCTGCAAAACTCACGATTGCACGTAACACACGAGAATTCAGCGTCCGGGTGCCTACGGTCGTTGGGATTATTGAGGGCACAAATCTTTGGCGCATCTGGGCCACCGGTGCCGGGAGCTCCTCTTGCGGCCGGCGCCGAGGCCTGTCCACGATCAGACGGAGCTCCAGGGGTCCTCCACCTATCGCCGGGACTCTGGATGTCGGCACTAGCCGGGGTGACGACGGGGACTGTTGCAATTGTCAGTTCTTGAAAATGAAGTGTTGGGCATGTCGCAAGAATGCCCAGGAGGTTTCTATGTATTTCTGCACGGATTGTGGGAACCACGTTTGTGAGGATCACAGCTATTTTGGCAATGACGGCCTAGAGCGATGTGCGCGCTGCAATATTCGGCACGAACGTGCTAACGCTGGGCCGCCTCCTCCTCCCCCTCCTCCTGGGGGAGGAGGTGGGCAAGACGGACCACCCAGTCAAGGTGGGAGCGGGAGCGGTGGTCATGGACATGCTTCATTTCCACCACCAGGTCCTGGACATCCTGGCGGAGGCCAAGGTCCCGCTGGACCTTCTGGAGGGCCGAGTGGAGGGGCTCCTACCGGGGGTTACCCTGGTGGAGCACCCGGGTTCTATGGTAGTGCTGCTGATACTCATGGAACTGGGAACAATCAGTGCGGTTCCAGTTTCTATGGTCCTGCCTACGGAGGTGGCGTTAGCCACCAAGGGGTTGGCGCTGGCGTTAGTCAGCCCAGCGATGCTACAGGTTACCCCTCGAGTGTCGCGATTGGGCCAGGTCTTAGCCTTGGCTACAGCGTAAATGGGGCCGGTAGGCAGGGAGATGGTGGTCTTCTCCCTGAAGCCTTGAGGGGAGATGATGGACGGGACAGGTGCACTAAGTGTAGCAGGATCCCTGAGCCTGGTTTCCCTCTTGTTCCTTGCGTTGGTTGTGGAATGAGGGCGTGTGAAGTTTGCTGCCCTATGCCTGCTAGACTGTGTGAAAGTTGCAGGATTACCTCATGTACCCCGATAGGGGCTCTGATTTCCACCGTTGTCGATAAGGATCGGTTCCATCATAAGTGCAACACGATCGTGCTGCCTGCTGAGCCGACAGCTGATAAGCTGCGGGAGTGGCTTTCCGAGATAAAGGAAAGGGTCAGGAATGCTTTCAGCTTTGACTCTGACTACGCGTTAGCGTGGATTTCAGAGACTGAGAGGCTTGACTATGATGCTCTCGGTGGACCCTGCAAGTACCCGATTTTGGATTCCAACTTCACGAGTGCTATCAGGGAGTGTATCAAGACGAGGGCAGTTAGGGACAAGATGAACCGCCTGACCGAAGCCGCTCAGAATATGAATCCTCCCCAGGGTATCAAAGGGAGACAGATCTTGAAGCTTCTGCTGAACCACCTGCAGACTGGGGTCGAAGACGACCAGACCTTCAAGATTGCCGAGTTGACTAGTCTCAAGTGCCGGCAAAGAGGTCACTCCGATGATGAAGCTAGGCTCCGGAGTTATCTGAGCACCTGGGACAATCTCATTTCTGGAATTAGGAAGAAGATCGATGATGGGGTGCTATTAGCTGTGTTCATCGAGAACGTTCGTCATCTACGCTGTATGCGGCCTGACATCGAGAGGTGGGATCGCGATGTGACCGTTAGGTCATTCGCGTGGCTTTATAAGGCTTGTCAGGACTGTGTCGAACGCTGGCAGAAGCGCCAGAACACGCTTCAGATGTACCAGACCTTTCATGAGCAGAGGTCACGATCAGGCTCCCAGTCCCGGGAGAGGGATCGGCATCCTGGTGCTCCTGGTGTTGTGCGGCGGTATGACCCACTTGCCAGGAAGAGTGATCCCAGCCCTTCAAGGTCCGGAAGGGATGGGAAACCCGACGGGAAGCCAAGATCATCTTCGCCCGGAAGAAGCAGTCAAAGGGACAGAGCTTCTCCTGGAAGAGGCAGTCAGAGAGACAAGCGCACGCCGTCTCCCAAGTCGCCGAGAAGACAGCCCCCTGCCGGGCCTGCTGACCGATCCTGCTGGGAGTATGCCAAGACAGGTAAATGTCAACATGGCCGAGACTGCAGGTTCGAGCACGATAAGAGCCCGAGGAATCCTGCCGCACCCTCTACCCCAAGGACTGGCGATAGGCCCGTTAGGGACAAGCCAATGTACTTTGGATACTGCTACGACTGGATGTATGGAAAGTGCACAGCTCAGCCGTGCAAGTACCTCCATCAGAAGCCACCACCAGGTACGAAGCCCATCACGCCTCGTACTACTGCTGGTCCGGTTGTTGAGGATGAAGAGGGGGATACCCCTAGATCGCCCACGCCCAGTCCTCCCGATAGGGAGGCGAGGCGCCTTGACAGCCCCGCTCAAGGATTGACGGATTTTTAGGCGGGGCGGGCCGTTACCCTGAGGCCAACCGTGTTGTTGTGGCGTGTCCAGCTATGTGGGCTGTTGCCCCAGCTACCGGTGGGTCTGCACCGGGTTGCCTCCCTTCTTGCGTTAGCCGTTGGGAGAAAAGCGAGCGAGACGCGTTGTTCTTCTCCGGTACCACTGGTGGAGGTCCTAAGTGGGAGCAAGTCATTTGGAGAAGGACCGTTGACGCGAATGGGACCGTGATCGAGGATATCGGGGTGAACTTCAGTGATCGCCGAGCGACCTTGTTCAGGAGACTCCCAAGACGAAGTGATACCAAGACAACGTTTTGGTACTGCGACGATGCGGAGGTTGTACTGTCCTGGAGGAACAAGTACTTCCCGAAGGGTCCCTGTAGGGAACCTCTCAGGGTCAAGATTCCCGATCTCCCTGATGTGTTTGTCGTCTCAATTGAGAATGACAATACGGGCAGGATCGTGAATCGTTGCCGAGAGGCTGGATACAGCCATCCAAATGCGATTAAGTTCCCATCACGCAAGAGAGTTGCTAGGGAGGTTCAAAGTGCTCTGATAAGAGCAGCGGCTGTTCACGCCCAAGTGCTCTTAGACAATGACGAGGACATCGACACCAACCCTGGGGATGTGCGGGGACATCGCGTTGTTCGAAAGCCGAAGTACACTCAGAAGGTTGCTGCACCCGTTGGATACGGCGGGGTGAGGTGGCTGGTAGATACTGGTTGCCCAATGGATCTGGTCGGTCTTGGTGATTTGAAAGGACCCGATAGGGCCCTGATTGCCAAAGGCGGACACACTCACGCGCTGCACACTGCTAACGGGGCGACTCGCACCGCTGGTCGTGTTGATGCTGATGTCGGCAACCTGGACGAGGTGATCGAGGCACACGTCCTTGAGTCCACTCCATCCATTATATCCGTTGGAAAACGCTGTATGGATATGGGATACTCGTTTGTATGGACTGCAGGTTGCAAGCCTACTCTCACGTGTCCTTCGGGCCGCACGGTGACATTGGATGTCATCAACAACGTGCCATATCTTCCTCATGGTGACACTCAGTTCGTTTCTCCCACTCTTGACGATGCTGAGCTACTCCCTGCTATGCCTGCCCCCGGGGCGGCGTATCGAGGGCTTGAAGCCAGCGAGGTTCCGCCGTGTAGGTCTGAGCTTACGGCCAACAGTGAGCTACAGGACACCTGGCGCACTGAGCGGTCGGGCCATGTTGTGAAGGAGCACCGGCTTCCGCGTAAGGCAAAGTTTATGCCGACAGGTGATGATTGTCCCGTTGGGGTTGATCGATTGGACAATTACAGGAAAACCGTCGTTCACCGAAATGGGGTTACCCATGAGGTACTGGTTGATAATCTATGGAAGTTATTTGAAAGAGATCAGCATGCGGTAGCATCTGATGTCCCTTGGACGGGCGAAACGTGGTTTCAGGTCAAGTGCGAGACCGTTGCTCTTCCCGGAAAGGCAGAACAGGGGGGTGAAGGCGATAGCCGTCCACCACCCTTTCCTGGCCCAGGGGAAGCGGACGATGATGACATTGTCGAGATAAACTTTCTCTCCGGACTCCGCACAGAGGCTGAGTGGCGGGCAGATGCTAAGACGCTTCGCCATATGCTTACGCATCTCCCGAAGAACCCCTATTGCCCGCACTGCCAGCGTGCGAAAATGGAGAATGTCAAGCTTCGCCGCAAAGGTGGTGCTGCTGCGCATGACGTGGTAAGTTTCGGGGACCTAACCACTGCTGACACGATGGTGTTGCGAGGATTGAAGGATCGAGGCTTTCATGGCGAAGCAGACGCGATAGTGTTCTATGACCTCGCTACTGACTACCTCGAAGTCCTTCCTGTGCAATCCAGATCCCGTAGCAATACGCTGGAGGCATTTCGCAGGTTTGCAGGGGGGCAAACTCTGAAATTAGTGTACAGCGACCAGGCCCCAGAGCTGAAGAATGCTGTCACTACGCTTGGAGGCATTGCACCGGCTTTCTACACCGGGCATGCCCAAGACCAATGGCCTGATCGAGAACAAGGTTAAGCTCGTTCTTCATGGGGCACGTGTGCTCCTGCGTCAAGCTGGATTTGAACCTCGATGGTGGCCATTTGCCGTTAGGCATTTTTCCATGGCAAGGAATATTGAAAATCGCGGAGAGGGATCACCGTGGATGCGACGCCACGGTGAGGGGAACTTCAGCGGAGTCATTCTGCCGTTTGGTTGTCTGGTCGACTTCTACCCCATTGCTCCCAAAATTCGCAGGGATAGAAAGGGGGGGGTTCAAAACGCCCAAAACGACTTCAGACACGCTGGAAAGGTCGACTCTGAGGACGTTAATGAGGGAAGAGACCACTGCATCGCAAATGAAGACGAGAAGGTTCTCACTCGCGTCCACGTTGAAGCGCGAACCGAGCTCTTTATCCCGATAGGGACGAGCTGTCCAGTCAAGATCAAAGACCTTGGCAGGAGGCGGAGCACAGTCCTCAACTATCTGGACGGATCGACCGAATTTGTTGTTGACGAAAACTGGCTCCAGGCCGAGAACGACCGTGGAGGTAACCACGAATGGACTGGAGAAACTCATTTCGACTGTGATTTTGATCAGATCGATGAGGACGAGCCGAGATCTATGAGAACGAGGAGTATGAACCCGAATGCAACGACCCGGATTTTATCCCATTGATGAGGTAGAGGTTGAAGAGACAAGCGCACTACTGCCCTGCCCGCCGAGAAGAAAGAGCGGGACTTCATCAAGATAGAGGAGGATCCGAAGTTCGCCCCATCTTCCAAGCCAGGCCTATTTCTGGGCTATCGGTTAGAACCAGGGGGGCTGTGGAAGGGCGACTATCTCGTTGCTGATCTCGAGCACATCCAAAGGGGTCTCAGGAAGCCAAGTATACACCAGGTCAAGCGCATCTGGAAGAACCCTGAGGAGCCCTACGTGTTCCCAATGTTGGCATCCTATGATGCTAGGACTCGGACCATTCGGGAGGCGTTAGCTGACCGAAGGGCCGACCTAAAGCCGAGTAAGAAGATCAGGGATGAATTCGACTTTGATGAAGGTCGTTTTGATGATCCTGATGATGATGACGATGACCAACAGGACGAGGGGGGCGGTAGCTCTTCCAAGTCTGATGGGGCCATTCAGAGCAAGGCTGTCCGAGGGAGTGGTGACGCGTGCGTCTCAGATTACTGGGAGCGGCACGACGAGGACAGCGCATGGTATCGCATCCACGTCGAGGTGCGGAAGAAGTTCTTCGGGACGACGAGCGAGGACCTTCCTCCAGGTGGTCCTTCGCATGAGGAGCTTGACACCGTTAGGGTCACGCACATGCGGGGGCTTGATGCCGTTGGAAATTGGGTAAGAGATGATCGTCATCACGATGCTCCCAATCATCGGCATTTCACGCGTGGATTTTGGACTGGCGTGACCATCCTATTTGATAAGGGATGTGCTCCTCACGGCAGGTTCAAGCCCAAGGAAGAAGGAGCCGAACCCGCCGGAGGTCCGAAGAAGGGGCTGCACGGAGACAGGATCGACTATGGCCAATCCGCCGATAGGCGTGAGCGGCCATACGCAGGCACCGGAAAACCCAATTCAATTGATGCGGATAGTTGGAGACAGATGTCTACCCGGTCTCGGGAGATATATGTTCAAACCGAACGGGAGTTATCCCTAAGGGAAGAACGACGCCGCGAACATCCTGAGAGGGACCCGGCTGCTCCAGCGCCTGGCCGCAAGCTCCTCATCGAGTTTGCGTGTGAACCTGACTCGCGTTTGTCCGCAGTGATGATGGAGTGTGGAGGCGATGCAATTCGCGTTCACGTTGGCTCATTTGACATCACCAAAGCCAAAGACGTTAGTCGGCTTATTGAGATCATCGAGGATAATCCTGGGTGTGACCTCTGGGCGTCAATTCCGTGCGGACCGTGGAGTACATGGCAGTATGTCAACCTTTCAATCCACGGTGCTGAGTTTGCATCACACCTAAATGATCTGAGAAGGAGTTCTCAGGTAATGTTTGCGGCATTCCTGCGGGCCTCCCGAGCCGTTAGGCGAGGAGGGGGCAGGGTTGCATTTGAGTGGCCTAGACACTGTCTTGGATGGAAGCAACCGTTCATGCAGAGGTTTCTTGCTGATCCTGATGTCGAGACCGTAGATTTCGACGGCTGTGATTTCGGGATGCAGGATAAGGACGGTGTGCCGATCAGGAAGCAGTGGAAGGTAGCGACGACCTCCAAGGAGCTCATTGACGAGCTGTCAGGTCGGAAGTGCAAGCACGAGAAGGGATACCTTCATGCACGCATTGAGGGGTCGGTCACCCCAACGACTGCTCTCTACCCGAGTGCGATGTGTGAGGCAATCGTTGGAGCATGGTACCCAAACGGCACGTTCAAGAAGGTCGCGAATGCTATGCCGGTCGAGGTTGACCCGGTTGAACAGCGATGGAAGAAGAAGCCGAATACCTTGTACGTTAGTCTTAACAGTGAGACTGCCAAGATCCCGACGCGGGCTACTTCGGGGAGTGCGGGTTTGGATACCTATGCCTCTGAGGGAGTATGTGTTCCCGCAGGGGGGTCAGGCTTGGTCAACACCGGAATCTCGATAGAGATGCCCGCTGGGGTATATGCTAGGATAGCTCCCAGGTCAGGACTAGCCGTGAAGAACAGGATCGCTGTAGGCGGTGGGGTCATTGATCCCGACTACGACGGAGAGATCAAGGTCATCCTCTTTAATCATGGGGATGAGGACTTCGTCGTGAACCCTGGGGACCGCATTGCGCAGATCGTACTGGAGCGTGTTATGCTCATCGACGCGTCGATCGTCCCTAGGAAAGCCAAGCGGAGAACCGATAGGGGATCCGCGGGTTTCGGAAGCACTGGTATAGCTGCTGCTGCCCCTATGATTGGATCTGATGGAAAGACCTTTGAGTTTTCTGTGCCCAGGGGGGAGATATCCCTCTCTCATCGGCCAAAGAGCTCGGGTGTCTTTCCTCCCTTGTACGCTTGTGTCGCTAGGCCAGTGAGCAAGAAGGAACAAGCTGGGAATGCCAAGGCTAAGGCCGCTCTTCAGAAGGAGTGGGACAAGTTAACTTCGCAAGGATGCTGGGACTTGTCAACTGTCCAAGAGAGGCATGATGTTGCGGCCAAGGCACGTAAGGAAGGGGAGAAGATCCATGTTGGTAGGATTTTCGACATTTGTGTCGAGAAGAATCACGAGCTGCCGGAGGACGATCCAAATCGCAAGTATAAAGGGCGAGTCGTGTTCGAGGGATGTTTCGTCCGTGATGAGATCGGGCATTGGGCCCTGTTCTCCGAGAACACCTCCTGCCCCGCTACTATGGCGGCGGGTAAGATGGGTGATGCTCACGGGTTACTCCCAGGGAATCTTCTGGAAGTGAGTGATGGGGAGTCTGCGTATACTCAGGCCCGCTTGAAGGGAAAGAAGACTTGGGTGAGGATTCCTCGTGACCAGTGGCCACCTGAGTGGTTCGACAGCAGCGGAAATCCCAGGTATAAGGACCCAGTCGTTGTCCTCGTGCTCGCACTATATGGACATCCGGACGCTGGTACCTTTTGGGAACAGCACTGCGAGGCAATGCTGAAGAAAGTCGGATACGTCAAGGTGAAGGATTGGGCCAGCGTGTTTAGGCATGAGGAGCTCGACCTCTTCCTTGTCGTGTACGTGGATGACTTCAAGATGAGTGGGCCGGCGAAGAATATCGCAGAAGGATGGGCGCTGATCTCGAAGGTCATCAAGATGGAGGAACCAAGGCAGCTCAAGAGATATCTTGGCTGCGAGCACGAATTCACGCAACAGGTGGTCAAGGGTCACTTTGACCCGAGACTGGCGTGGACGGTCGGCAATCCTCCTGATAAGGAGCAACCCGACTTGAGGTTTGGTCCAGAGGGGTTACTCTCTAAGGACATCCCCAAGCCGGAAACCACGATAAGGTTCATCAAGTACAGCGAGAGCAGCTTCATGCAGGCGTGTGTCGATAGATACATTGAGCTGTGTCAGGGAAAGTACCCGAAGAAGCTGCAGAAGGTTGAAACTCCATTTCTGGACGAGAGCAAGCCAGAGTTTGACGAGAACTCCGTCAATCCCGAATTTGACAAGCTCTTCAACCAGGCGATGGACATGGAGACCATCAACGCACAGCCAGGATGCCTCGGGAATGACGCGGCGGCGGTGCTGATGAAGGTTCTCTACGGGGCTCGGATGGGCAGGTATGACCTGATTCGTCCCGTGCAGGCGTTAGCCAGCCGGGTCACGAAGTGGAATCATCTGTGTGACCGCAAGCTCCACAGGTTAATTTCATATGTGAACTCTACGCTCGACCTTCATTTGTACGGTTGGGTGGGCGATAGCCCAGAGTTCATTGAGTTGGTTGCTTACTGTGATGCGGATCTGGCTGGGGATCGTACTGATTCCAAGAGCACATCGGGAGTGCTTATTTGCCTTGTGGGTCCTAGGACCTACATGCCCATCACTGGAGTAAGCAAGAAACAGACTTCCGTTTCGAAGTCGACTCCTGAAGCGGAGATTGTTGCTCTCGACCATGGAGTGTCCAAGGAGGGAATGGCATTAGCTACCCTCTGGCAGCACGCTATTGGGAAGGGAAAGGAGACCCAGCCGTTCATTATCAACGTGCTGGAGGATAACGAATCGGCGTGCCGGATCGTTATAACTGGGAATAATCCCAACATGCGCTATATGTCAAGGACGCAGCGCATTGACATCTCGTGGCTCAACGAACGTTTTAATGATGGAATTTTTCGGTTCGTTGCGTGCCCGTCTCACTACCAAGGTGCAGACATTTTCACTAAGGCCTGCATTGACAAGGTCGTGTGGAATAGAAATCTGCACACCCTTGGTATGTTCCTGCCGGGATACCTGCAGGAGTATTTGGCCCAACCCACCCAACCCTGTCTTAAGCCCCCTGCCGCTCCTGGACTGCCCCCGCTTAGGGGGGTACGCATGGAATCAGGTGCAAAATCCGGTTTCAATCGGCTCATTGAGAGGTTACTCTCTGAGTACGAGGGAATCGTGATTGACGAGGAAAAAGGAGGGAAAAGATGCGAGAAAACTATTATTGCGGATCAGGCGATAGCCGGTGTTCTTGCTTATAGTGATCTTTGCAGGGTTGTCACGCTTCAAGTTGCTCCTGGTTACAGGAATCACATCATACGATCTGGTAGGATTGAAGGCGATAGCCTTTGTTATGTTGTGCTTGTTCTTAATGATCTTGCACCCGATAGGGTTGATTCCAGGACTGGGAAGTGGGGACAGACCAGAAAGCTTAGGGATAGGACTGATGCTGCCGTTAGGCAAAGGTTCAACTTGGCTTGTGATGCTCGGACCAGTGGATGTGTTCCGATCATTCTCTATCGACCCAAATGCAATATCTTGAAGGAAGGTGAGGTTGAAGGAATCGCCACCACGCATGGGTTTGATTGCAGGTCTGTTTGCGCTTGCCAATGTGGTCTCAAGAGGCATGGGATTGTGTTTAGGTGCTTTTCTTCTAAGTCTTTCAATTCGTTTTGGAGTACTTGCAAGATGCGAGGAGGGGATACTCTCTCTCAGCACGACCGATTGCTTGCTGTTGGGAAGTGGTTGAACAACTTCGTTGCCGCATAGCGTTTGCTTGATCAAGTTGGCTCACACCGCGGGCAACCGCACCACATTCACAGGCGACTCAGTGCGCTTACTGACCAGAACAGAAGCATGAGGCAGATATGCCTGTCACTAAGGTTTTTGTTCTTCTTCTTCGTGGAAGACGGATTCGGTCAATTATTCATCCTCTAGGTTCTTGTTCTAGGGAGAGGGTCTCTGGCCGATAGGCTGAGCCTTCTGAAGGACAGGGGAATTCTGGCCGGTAGGCTGGGTTCCCGGTTCCTCCGTGGTTCCGTGGCCGGTGGCCCGAACCTGCTGACGCATGGCGGCAGCTGGCGGAATGGGCCTGGGGCGCTGCATGGCGACGCCTCCGCGGCCGTCCTGGGACCTGGCGATGGGGCTGGGTATGGAGAAGCCGAAGGCTGTGGCCGGTTGTTTGCTTGCGGGATACCGCGAGTGGACGATTAAGGGGTTTAAGGGACAGGATCCGAAGCTCACCACGATTGATCCAGATATGGAGAAGGCTGATCAGCTGATTGAGGATGACAGTGCCGCGAGGTTCGATGAACTGGTTGGCAGAGTGTCCCACATCAGCAAGGACAAGCTCGACAAGTCCCACCTGGCGTTGCCGGACCATGAAAAGCTGCTCCGGTACCGGGCGGTCAGGACCGCTGCGATAGTGGCGGAAATGAAGCGCCGGGGAGTGGAGGTTACGGAGATGAACGCCGTACACTTGGCGGCCATCCTATGCGCTGCGGTTCCGACGGACCCTGCTTTCTTGCTTCCTTACCATGCCGCATTCGTGTTTGAGGAGAGCATTGAAATTGGCGCAAGTGCGCTACCCATGGATAGCAGTACGGAGCCGGCGGCTGAACCCTGCGGCGGGATGTGGGTGGGAGACCCAAAAGCCTGGCCGGAGTGGAAGACGGTTCACCCGCAGACTGCCTTGGTAAAGGCGGTCGCTGATCAGGCAGAGGCGGCATTCGGAGATCACCCGGAGATGATTTCGGTGATGCGGAGCACCATTTCAATGCACTCCGTGCCTGGATGAGCGAGAGGCCGAACGCGTTGTTCACTCCTCCGGAGGTGGTCGTGGACGCGATGATGCTGACGGAGGGGAGAAACAGGGAGGAGATCGTTAGATGTTCCTCGGGACGGAGGCTATCGTCGGTCCCGTCGGTCAAGAAGTTCGCGACGGCTGATAAGCCAGGAATGCGGGGTTACCTGCACGCGATGGGACAGATGTCAGGTGTGGTCACTTCCTTGCATGATGCCATCGACTGGGACCATAGACAGGTGTTGAGGATCTCGCCTAAGAACCCGGCGAGTGCCACTGATGTTGAAATTGGTCCCGACGACGGATGGGCATTCTTCGACTTGGCTGTCAATTTCAAGGGCCAGACGGATACTGAGAAGGTCCTTATCCATGGAACTTCGCAATCCTCATTGTGGAGCATTCTGGGTGGTATGCAGGTTACTGCGTCCACCGCGAGCGATGAAGCGGTGGGTGTGTGGACATCTTTGAAGGCGGTTGAGGCCCTGCGGTACAGCACCCTGTCGCACTACGGTCAGAACACGTGGGCGAGGGTCGCGATTTGCATCGCGCAACCGGACGAGTCTGAGAGCCTGTTCAGCGACAATCCCCACCTGAAGGGCGTCAAGAGAGGAGCCCAGCGAGTGTTCCCGAACGCTAGGCTGGGGATCTGTGGAATCTGCATCAAGCTTGAGAAGCCTGCGGCAGACTCCCAATTTGTGGAGCTGTGCAACTCAGGGGGTGATAGCACCCTGCAGTACTATAACCCGTTCGTTGAATGGAATCCGCATGCTCCATCGGTCGTGTGGGCTATGCACAAGTTCTTCCCTGAGAACTACATGGGACCGATAGGTCTATCCGTTGAAGAGGAGAACATGCGTGCTGCTCCAGGGACCCCTCAGGCTGCCGAGGCGGAAGGTGGGGCGCTATACGCCAGGATCGTGCCGAAGTCGAATATGCTTGAGGCCATCCGGGGTGAAACGTTTGAGCTCACCCTCACGAAGGGATACCTTACCGAGATCAAGGATGAGGCAAAGGCCGTTGGGCGGGGAGCGCTCTTCCCGAAGGAGCTTGAGTGTTTTGAGCAAGCTAGGAAGGTGATGCGCCTGATCAGGAGCGGGAAGGTCGTCCCGCCAACAGTGGAGCTGCCAAGGGGAGGATACTCCCGTGTGGCGGTTGATTCTGTACAAATGGAAAGGCAGTGGGACGCATGGGCAGCTGCTGTGTTAGCGGATGTGATGCTGTCCATCTACCCATCCATCGTTCTGCACGAGATGAGTCGCTACCAAGACAAGATGGTAATCTTGCTTCGGTGTTTAGCGGCTAGTGGGACAGGCGCTGCGGTGAGGATTGCTGCGGCCTTGGCGGCCGGATACGGTCCTCCGGTGTTCAAAGAGGAGTCCGCGGCTCCGGATGCGACTGTGTTCTACCTGCTGGATCAGACGTTCAACACTGCATCTACGAAGAACAAGAAAGGGATGGACCCAGCGACGTTGGCGGAGGACATCCTCAAGCGCAGGACAAAGAATGATCGGTTGAGGGGTTCCCCAGATCACCGGCCGTTCAAGAACTATGAGGTGCATTACGTGACCAGCACTCGTGATAACGAGGAGACATCCCTTCGGATGATGGTCGACAAGGCGTACGAGCTGATGGACAAACGGACGGACGACTGCGTCCAGAAGTACGGCAATGCGGATGCCGCCAAGCATGACCTGTATGTCTTTGGTCTCCGTGGCTCCTACCTGTATAGGTGGGAGAGGAACGCATGGAGGGCCAGAAGCGACGCGGCGACCGTGTGGAGTAAGGACGTGGAGTCGCTGGTCGCGCTCAACAACAAGGTTAAGGTGATGGTTTGCGGCCCGGGGCGATCGTTAGATCGAGAGGGCGACCAAGGGGTTCACATGACGAAGGAGATCCAGTATAGGATGGGTGATCTCCGCGCGAATTTGATCCCAGTGGTTTCGGCAGACGCTGTGTCATGGGGGAGTGAAGTTGACAGCTACGGCAGGAATCGGCCAGTCCAAAGAGCGTGGGCTGTGGTGCCGCCATATCTTGCGGCTGTCCCGGACTTTTTCTCCCTGACTAGGACTACGTGGCCAGGTTCTGTCACGTTGTACATCAGGGACAACATCCTCAAGCTTTTGAAGGAGGGTACTTCTTCGAAGATGGGTGATGGCGGATCGATGTCTGAGTCTGAGGATGTCGATATGACAGGTGCCGCTCTGGGAGGACCGCCGGTAGGCGTTACCCCTGGTGGGCAATCATCTGACGCAGGTCAGCATGCGGAAGGTCAGACCGCTGCCCCGAAAGCATCTCCTAAGGCGTTAGTCACGAAGGAGATGCTGGCATCGGTGAGACCAAAGTCTCCGCCGAACCCACCTCGGAGTCTGAGGGTTTCTTCACCTCAGGTCACGGCAACCGAAGTTGGGAATCGATGGTCATCGAATCTTCGGACGCCTAGAGCAACGATTGAGGAGGAGAACACGGGTGGCTCCACCGAGGTCGATGATCTCCTACCCGATAGGGAAGGGGTCGATCTCCCTACGGATACCTTCAATGATGGTGAGGATCCGACCGAGGCTGAGGTGTTAGAGCCCACCGGAGACGTTGAGATGGAGCCGGAGAAGGAAGCCGAGGTTCCCACTGTAGGTGAGGAGGAGACTCCCGGTAGGGAGGCTGAGGTACCTCAGGCCACTACGACTACGACTGAGCCGTCGGTGGAATCGTCTGCGGCAAAGCGAGCGGCGTCGCCCGTTAGGGAAGAACGCAGGGCTCGAGAACCTGTTGGTACTCAGAAGAAGGAGGAGGCGTCGGGTACGCTTGGCCCAGGTGTGCCAATCTCCTATGCTCCGAAGTACACGGACGATGACGGGGACTTGCGGGATACTGCAGCGACCCCGAAGGCGGCTTCGACCCAGGAGTCTCGAGGGGGCATACACAATTATGCGAACACGCCGTACCCGCAGCATCCGGGAGAGGCACCCGAGCTGAAGTCAGCGGAAGTTCGGCATCACCGTGAGCATAGTTCCTATCAATCCACGAGGGGCTCACGGACCTCGGCGAGACCGGCGGAGAGCAGGTCAAATAGGAGGTTCATCGTTCAGCACATCCTGGCCAGGGAGGCTGGTGAGCCCTTCATCTATGCCGTGATCCGGAACAAGGCAATCACTCAAGAGCGGGTTACCGCGGAGGAGTGGAGGAAGGCGAACGAGACTAGCCACATTGTGTTCCCGAATCGCGATAGCGAGTGGGTGCGGTGTTGGAGAGAGCCGTGCATAACGATTACATGTACGGGGCGTTGGATGCTTCCCGAGCTGCTGGGAGGATCGATCAGGAATACATCAATCCTCGAGATCGGAAGTCTACGCCGTGGGGTGATCAACAATGGAACATGAAGAAAGTGGCGTCCGAGGCTGCCCATATCCCGTTAGGGATGAGGCAGGACATTCAGGCGAAGTACCATCATGGACGAGCACCTCCGGGGGACTGGGCAGATATGCCCGATCGGGATGATTACATGGTTCGTGGTGTCGTTAGTGACCCGAACCGCAGGGCGTATGATTGTCTTCGAGCGCCGGGAGTGAGGGCTACCTTGCTGAACGCGCAGACGGGACAATGCATTCCTTTGGACGATCCGACTTGGGTGCCGGAGATTGCATCATCACACCTGCTGGTAGGGACGATCACTACGATCGCATCGCACGTGGACTGCGCCCTTGGGCGCGCGTGGCGGATGCCCATGTTCCATCCTCAGCTGATGGCGGCGACGGCGATGCTGGAGAAGCTGCAGAAGTACTTCAACGCGCTGAACGAAGCGGTGCTAGGCAAGCGGTTGGGGACTGCGCCTTTCAGCATGATTGCCGGTCACCTTGCTCCGGAGTTGCGGACCATCCCGACAAGGGAGCAGATGCCCGACACGCTGGCGCAATCAGCGGCTGAGATCATGCTGTCTCACGTGTCGGCATTGTCCCATTCGGGGTCTACTTCCGATAGGAAGGAGATCATCGGAAGGGATGGGCTCCCGTTCGGGAAATCATGGTTCGAAGATGACCCTGAAGGAGCCACTTGGCCTGGGCACCATATGGCTGGGGGTGTCGCTGTCCCGCTGAAGCCGAAGACGAAGATCGTGTGGGGAAAGCGACCACATGTGGACGACGAGGGCGACGTGGATCCTGAGGCGAGCTCTTCAGGGCAACCAAGGACCGAGCCGGCCCGATAGGGGCGCCGGGTCAGGAAAGGATGATGATGTGACTCTTCCTGACATTGGGAAACTGTCCGTGACGGAAAAGAAGAAGGACGACATGGACGTGGATCAGGAAGGCTCCAAGAAGGATTCCACCGAGACGAAGGAGCCCACGCCTCGGGGTACTGAGGCTGGGAAGACAGACCCGAGTGAGATCACCAACTTCAAAGGGGCTACCTTCGAGGAGTACCGGAAGACTGCTCCTAACTACGAGTACAGTGGGGAGGGAGATGACCGAAGGATCCTTCCCAAGAACACTCCGATAGACATGGAGAAGTCGTTGCCAGCCGAGGTAGCGCTCTTGATTCCGAGAGCAGTGGCCACGCAGAAGGAGGCTGAGGAAGCCGAGAGGGCCGCGATGGAGGCCATCCGCGGGGACTATAGGCTTCCGGACGTGGGTCAAGAAGACAGGGAGAAGGTTGACCCTTACACCGTGACGGATGAAGACTTGGCTGCGTCGGTAGACGCGTTGACTAGGAGGTTGAGCAACATGCCTGAATGGTCGGGCAATCTGATCGACCCTGCGAAGTCTGCTGAGCTAGTCGCGGCGAGATGGGGCGGAAAGGCGAGTTATGACAAGCCTGAGGCTCCTCTGACTGAGGCTGGGATGAAGAGTGCGTCATTGGAGGATCGTGCCTATGCCCTGTCGCAGCTGAATCAGATGGTGAACTTTCACAAGAAGCACCTATGCTCTGGGCGAGGAGCGCCTATGGTGAGTGCAGCTGCCCCCAGTGGACCCTTTGCTCCTGATCAGCTGGATGACAGCAGGAGGTTCAGACCTAGTGAGGCGGCGAGCAAGATGACTTACAATCTTGTGATACTGGATGGGAGGAAGGATTATCTTGCCGATAGGCGGGAGATCAATCCAGAATTGAGGGAAACTGGAGTTATCCCTGATGAGGCCGTTACTTGCCAGATTGTGGTTCCCTCGAAGACAAGGTTGGGCGAATACCTCCCGAACTACGAGGAGACCGCGGGCACCGTTGCAGGGCGGGAGGCGGCTAAGGAGTTGATGAGACTGCTCTCGTGCGATCTCGAGGGTCTGGTCATCAATTCAAAGAGGGTCTCGGAGTTATTCGAGGAACGTGTGCTGAAGGAGACCGGGCGTGAGGCTGGAAACTGGGTGAAAAGTGACCAGGCCATCTGGTTCCTGAAGGAGATCTCGGGCATGGAGAACGCCGAGATGTCGTGGAAGTTCTTCATTCCGACGCTCAAAGCTTTCCCGATAGGGCAAGTTGAGGCGATGCTCATGGTCATGTACGACGGGAATGGCGTCCTCCTCAAGGAGAGCACTAGGTTAGTGGCCGTTAGGCACACGCGGATCGGACGCGACATGAGTTACAGTGCCGTTAGGCATAGGTACACTCAAGAAGATGCACCTGGCGGATCTCTGATGTACGAGATGCATTGGAATGAACTCCCCATGGTGGGGTACGTCATTATGAAGTTCTCGGACTTTCGGAAGGCGGTTCAGCTTTAAAGGGTGAGGCGAAACGGAAAGGCCATGATCGAGATATTGATCACGAGGCCCGATGTGTACGAGACCATTGGGGATGGTAGGCAGGATGAGGGCCTGATCCCACTTGTGGGAGCCATGGCGCCGGATGCCGAGGTATCGCCTTCGTGGTATGTCAGAGACAGGCTGCGGAACTACTCCGGTAGGTACGTGGTGGTAATGGTGGACCTTCGGGTGCACTGGTCCTTGGTTGGACCCGTGTTTTTGACAAGAAGGAAGACTCTGGCCGTTAGGAACGAGATCCACATGGGAGCTTGGAAGGCGGCCTACATGTACGATGATTACACGATAGTGTACCATCGGGCATGGGACTATGGTGACTTCACCCCCGTTAGGGGAGAGCACAGGCGATCGCGGGAAGAGGTCAGGTTGAATGTGACTACCACGTTCTGTTTGAGGTGCGCGGAGATGACGCCAAATGGGATGCATTTGTGTCCTGGGTGCGCGCTCCCGGTCTTTTACCCGAACTTCATCCCCAACGCGGAGGAGAAAGACTTCGAGAGATGCCGCATCGTACCGGAGTGGGTGAGGACCATGGGGCAGTTCAAGCCCAAGAGAATCCCCTCCGAAGTGGTCGGAGTCATCAAGAGGAACTTGATTTCCTATTCGATGGCGTCTGATCTGAGGATGACGGTGCAGAGCGGCATCAGACTGCCCCCTTATCTTGGTGAAGACAAGGGAGGAGTCGATACGGCATGGGATGAGCTGGCGAAGGTGCTCTTCCAATTCTCCTATGTGTCGGGGATTTCGGCCTCGGATGCATTCGTGGAGAAGTGGGTAGCGAAGCACCTGATCTTGACCAACCAAGTCGATAGATTTGAGTCGGTCACGGAGTACTTCCGGGCTAACCCAAGGCATGCTGCTCAGTGGGGTAGGCGTATGACGACTTCCGTTAGGAAGTTTGCTCGTCATGACACGTACTTGTCCTTCTATATTCCGATGGCATACGTGATTGGCTCCGCGGCTGGTCATCTGACCCCACTGTATCCGACCCATCGGAAGGACGTGGACATCCTGGAAAGTCATGCGTTGATATCGCAGCTCAGGCAGTACATGGTATCGGAGACAGGGTACGATGAGAAGAAGAGGTTGAAGGAGGCGATAGCCAAGGTGCAGAAGGCGATCAGTGCCGGACAGTCGGAGCCTCCCGCACCCTTCCGTGACCCGTTCGTTTACGTCAGTGACGAAAGGGTGAGGACGGTTCTTGATGGTCGTCAGCCCGAACCATTAGACGTGGACATCGAGGGACTTCAATCGGTGCATCATGCTGCGCCGGGTCCTGGTCCCAAGCAGGAGCCGGTCATCAAGGGCGGAAAAGGAAAAGGAAAGAAGGGGGAAAAGGGCGGTAAGGGCGGTAGTCCTTCCGGCCCACCACCGAAGTCAGGTGAAGTGCCAGGTAAAGGATCTGGTAAGGGCGGTAGCCCATCTGTCCCAAAGGCAAAAGCAAAGGATGATTCTGGACCAGCTCCGATGGAGGTTGATGCGGCAGCGGCTCAGCCGAAGAAGACTTGGGTCGCGATAGCGGTTGAAGGGGCCAGGCCGAGTGCGAAGGCTAAAATGACCCCGGCTCCAAAGGCCGAGCCAAAAGGGAAGGTCGCTTCTGTGTCTGAGGCGAAGAGTGCTCCGGCTCCGAAGGCTGAGGCCAAGGAGACGAAGCAGGCCGAACCGAGAGTTGAGGTCAAGAAGGAGAAGGTAGGCGGAGACGACGCTCCTGGCTGTAGTCGGGGGTCGGCTGAAGGACAGAGGAGAGAAAGGAAGTCCCGTTGGGATCCTGACGAGACTGTGAAAGAGTCAACGAAGCGAGAGGCATCGACGAGGCCTGATGACGTTGACAGCAGACCAGGTGCGGCAGCAAGAGAGGCTAGTGGAGATGATCTTCACTCCGCGCTTGGCAGATCTTCGGCAAAGGATGCGGTAGCGCCTTTGACGGCCTCCAAGGCGATGGCAAAGAAGCCTGAAGGCGGGGAGATCCGGCTGCAGTCTGCGGAGCGGGCTGCGGCGAGCCCGGTGGAAGGTCACTTCCTGGTGCTGCCTGAGGGTTCGGTGGTGGACGCTTTCTTGTCGATCTCCACCAACAGAGTGCTGAACAAGCAAGTCAGGGATTTCATCAGAAATGGTGAGGACGCGTCAGCACTGGAGGCTCTCAACCAGATCGTGACGAACTCTCGCTCTGGGAGGAGGCGTAGGGAATCGGATGTTTCCCGTACTCCTTCTCGGAGGTCCGTTAGGACCGTGGACACCAGGGATTCCAGAGAGTCGAGAAGGCGCAGATACCGTCCACGGCGCGAGGATGATCGAGACCGGAGGAGGGACGATGCTCGTGATCGTCGTGATGATGATTCACTCGATCGGGAGCGAGATCGAAGGCGAGATGATCGCAGGAGATCCGAGAGGGATCGTGATAGGGACCGTGCGCGGGGCGGACGTGACCGGAGGAGACGTGACGATAGCCGGTAGGCTGAGTCACGAGGATTGCGGCCGATAGGCTTGCGTCCATTCTCCAATGGTCGGCGCGGTGCGGAGGTGGTGATGTTCCTCCCGGACCGCTGAGGCGCGGAGGTCATGTCTCTCCCATACCGCTGCTGGGCTGCTGGACGTGTTCATCAGGAAGCAGTGTGAGTGAGAGGGAAAGCAAACTGATGGGGGGTTACTCCCGGGTTTGCGGAATTCAAGCATTTTTCAGGTACGCATGGTCAGGAGTACCTCTTGCCGTTAGGCGAGGGTACTAATGGACATACGTTATCTTTTATTTCATGGCTTCTGATAAGAATTAAACTTCTTGCATTGTTGATGCAAACAGTTGTGACCTAGTGTCGTCATGTGGACTCTTTCCACAAGGTTGTTGGACAGCGTTACCCCGATTAATTCGGGGTGGTGGCGGGAATTTAATGCCCGGGATGTCGCGCAACTGCCTTTGTGGGTTTGCTCCACCGCTGACGGCGGTAGTGTCCAGCTGTTTGCGGACACATGCGAGCAGTTAAATCCTATCAGTAAATGGCACGCTCCACCCGTCATATGACGGGCTCCTCGTGAGGGGGGTGTGATTAGCCATGGTTAATATCATCATCAGGGACGTCGCGTTAGTGACCGACCTGTGGTGTTTTGGCTCAAGTTTTGGGTTCCGTCGCGCCTCGAATGGGCGTCGCCGAACCCCTGCGTCGACCGACGGCATCTCGGGGGAGAAAGAGACCTCGGGCCGCCGCCAGGTTGGTAGGGACCAGTCGTGCGGCCTGTTGTCGACCAAGGTTGCGGGTTAACCCTTTTCTTGTTTGGTTTGTTTTCCTTTGGTTGTTGTTCTCTGGTGTGTGGGAAACCCTGATCTTTGGGACCGGGGATTGGTTTGCTTTTGGGGAACCTTTCTTTTGTGGCTTGTTTACCCCAACTTACCCATTGCCTGGGCACAGGCTCGTGCCCGAATCACATAACGTAAACATGTTCAGCATGGCACTTGCGGACTGAGTAATATTATGTGGTACCTGTGCTTTTTTGTGCAGAGGGCTGGAGATGTCTTAATTGTGCCATGTTGTGCATGTGTGCATGTGTGCATGTGTGCGTGTGTGCATGTGTGCATGTGTGCATGTGTGCAGGCGTTTTTGTTTTTTATTGTTGTTGTTGTTGTTGTTTTGTGTGTGTGTGTGTGTTTGTTTTTATGTTTGTTTTTGTGTCAGTGTATGTGTGAAGGTTGTTGTGGTCGTTGTTGTTTTGTTGCGATGGTCTGGGTTGTGTTACGTTGCGAGTGTGTTCTGTGTCGGTTGCTGTGTGTTGTGCGTTGTGTGCTGTGTGTTGTGTGCTGTGCGTTGTGGGTTGTGTGTTGTGTGGCGCTTGTACCGTGTTTGGTGGTGTAGTGTTTCTGTCATTCAGTTTGGCTTTCTGGTTTTGCATTGCTTGGCGTGTTATACTTCTTGGGTTGATTGTGTGATCGTGTGATGTCCGATTGTTTTGTTGCATGGTCATGTGTTATGTTACATGTTTGTGTGACTTCATGTTTGACGATTTGTCCGATTGCTTGCTTGCATAAGGAATATATTTATTGTTTAAGAGTGCCAATCTCAAACATTGGACATCCTTGCAAGGACGGTTGAAACTTAAAGGACATCAAGCACAAAGAGAGGTCTCTTCTGTTGAGACACACCGTAGTATGTATTCTGCTAGAAATACCTGCAAGTTCCCAGGATGGAAGCCGAACTTTCACCATTGGCATAGCCCTGAGCGCAGCTTGTGGTATCGCACGGAATCAATGTACTTCTTTGGCTTCCCGCAGGGGAACGATGTGGTGGGCTGTCGCTGCTGTCGAGTTCTGTGGATGTTCCTTGCATCATTTGGTTTTATTAAAAAAACAAAAACAAAAAAGCATTGGGTTGTGTTTGGGTTATGAAACCCCAATGCAGGTTTCTCTAAGCACCCAATGCATCCAGCAAATGGATCGCTCGCTTCCGGGCGAAGCGCGAAGCGCGAAACGCATCCTTCAGGCAGGCGGCGGCGCCAGCACGGGCGGCCGCCATGCGCTGGAAGAGGCAGGGCCAGCAGCGGCAGCGGAGTGGTTCGAAGGTGTCGTGCAAAGTGTTTTCCTGACGAAAATGTTTAGTGGCAGAGTGTTTCCCCAAAACCTTTGAGCGGATTGATTTTCGGTGTTCTCTCTTGGCTTCTTGAAGGGCTCAAAGAGCCGTTTCATGTCTTGTTTTCTCTTCGAAACCTGTCTGTTTTGGTGTTGTTTGAGTTCCTGTTGCATTTCTGCCCTAAGCGCCGTTGGCATTGTTGCGAGGCCCCAGTGGTTTCATGGTCCGAAGCTGAGAAACCTCCAATCCTTGGCTCCCAGCCATGTTCCTCAGCTTTTTAGGTTTTAGGGTTTTGGTTGGTTTAGTGGTAGTTTCCAGTTGATAGACGTTTGGTTGGTTTAGTGGTAGTTTGCGAATCTAATCGGTTTTTGGTAGGTTTAGCGGTATAGCGGTAGTTTCCGAATTTGACCCAAAGGTTAAACTTTGAGGGGATCTGAGGGCAGCCCACTGTTGCATGGCTTGCCCGAAATTCAGTTTTCTTACCGTGAAAACAAGTCCGTACCGCAGAAGTTCCGGATGGCTGGAATATGGAAGATTGACCATCGACAGGTTGATGTAGGGCGTTTCAATTACGTGGCCATGGGTCATAACCTATGCCTCCATGAACAGCCATGTACCACCTATTTTGATGTTCATCACGGGTACAGGGTTTTGACCCACAGCCGCGTCCCAAAATCGAAACGAACTGACTACTGCATCGAGGAAGTATGTGTGATACTTGCGATGGTATTTGCTTGTATTTGGTTGCCACTGCTTGCGATTGTATGTTTGCCTAATACCGGCGCACACGTGGCTGGGGAACAGTGACTACTTTTCATAGAGTCATCATAGTCATCACCTTTTGATGACTCGCCGCCAACCATTTCCGTGATGTTGCTCCAACAATCGCAAGTGTTACGGCGTTTCCTTGCTGGACTGGGACATTAGTTTGTCTTGAGCCACGTACTTTCCCAAACGAATTAACATATGATCACCTGTTTCCCAGTTTTGGTAGGTGTTTGGCAGTGTCCGCAAGAAGAACATCCATGATTTTTGTGAACCTTTGGACAGACAATGTATTGTTATATATAGATATGCACGTGTTATCTATATAAACGACATTACACATCAACGTTTGCAAAATTGCGCTAAACGTTATCAACACTCCCACCACCCAGCGCAGCATTGCCGCTCACCGGATGTGATGCAAGTACCCCAAAGTCCGGCAAACTCGCGTCATCAAATACCCAATTGTTCAGTCGCAACATTTTGCTCCTTGGACCACCATTATATAGCGATTAAGCTGGTCGAGTTTGACTGGTCGCTGGTCTTTCAAGCGTTTTCAAGCAGACTTGTCTCGAAATGAGGACCATACGTACACTTCCTTTCGATTTCCGTTTGAAGCAACCTCAAAAGTGGTAACCTCAAAGCACAAGAAGGGCATAGGTCCGCGACCGTTTGCGATCAGCCGTTGCGTTCGAGTTCATGTTTTTGTTGTTGTTTTTTTCTCTGAGAGGCTTGGTGCATTAGCTCCACGCTGTTCCAGTCCCTGGCCTTGGTGGAGCCTCTGAAAAGAGGCGCTTTGGGCCAAAGGGGGGGGGGTGTTTGATTTCACCGTTCTTGTTTTTCACTTTGCGAAGGGGGGGGCGGCCGGGGGGAGCCTGGCCGGGCCGGGTGGGGCCGCCGCAGGGAGCTGCGGAAACCCGCCAGAACCCTTAGCAGGGCGGCTGAAGCCCTTCGCCCTGCTCTTCGAAGTGCGTATGTCCACTGGCGGTTTGGGGAAAAGTTCCCTTTTTTTTTGGTGCCAGGTGGGGGGGGAGGGGGGGGGGTAGCCTTTTTTTTTGGGGGGGGGCAGGGGGATGTGGTGGTATTTGCGAGAGCGTTGAGGTTTCTGTCGTGTTGTTGCCTCCACGCTGGCCTTCTGAAGGACCGTTTCGGAGAAAGGCAAAAGAAAGCTGTAGCTAGTGGATCCCAGGCAGCTCGTATAGTAACAGGATATGTCTTGGGAAAAATTTTTACACGGCCCTTGGTCACCAAAACCAAGGCTCCACTATGGCATCCGCTGCCTTCGGATCAACCACTTCCAGCCCCTCTGCTATGCGAACGTGTTTTCGGCGTTATGAATATGGGAGTGTCTTTCTTTATTAACCCCCCCCCCCCCCAAAAAAAACAAACAAACACAAAAACTAAACAAACAAACAGAAACAAAGGAAACACAATCAACAACAAGTGGCTTCAAGCCACCCAAAATAGGGTACTGCGCCTCAAAAGCAGACCACCCCTCCCCCCCCCCGCCCCACCCGCCCGCCCCACCCCGAGTTGGCTCCAAGTTGGTTTCGACAAACCGACTCCGCGGATCCGCGGTTTCGTGTCAGGTGGGCTCCCGGGCTATCGCCAGCACATCCCGGCCACTGGGCAACTCTCGCTTGCTTCGAATTCGGGTCCCGGACGTGGGAATGGCGTGCCGAAATGGGATGCGTTGGTCCAAGATGGGTCTGCTTTTCGTTCCCGCTTAAAAGAAAACAACACTTTTTGTTGGTGGTTTTGCAGGGAAGCGAAAAGGAGAACCACTTCTTCTTCTTCTTCTTCTTCTTTGTTTTTTTTTGTGGGGGTCCCCAAAAAGAAGGCACCCCCATCATTGTTTAAAAGGCCGTTGAAGAATCTGCACTGGCTGGCATTTGGCGGTGCCGCATTGACCGCGAACCTTGAAATCAGGTTGAAGGCAGGTTGCTGGGGTGGAAACTATTTTA
>CAUJNA010001089.1:72500-111337 GCA_963377175.1 Effrenium voratum
AGGTTAGGAGGGTTAGAGGTTAGGGTTAGAGGTTAGGGTTAGAGGTTAGAGGTTAGAGGTTAGGGTTAGAGGTGAGAGGTTAGGGTCATGGTTAGGGTTAGAGGTTAGGGTTAGAGGTTAGGGTTAGAGGTTAGGGTTAGAGGTTAGGGTTAGAGGTTAGAGTTAGAGGTTAGAGTTAGAGGTTAGGCGTGTCAAAAATCCGCCGCGGGACCCCCCCTTCCCCCCTCAGACTCCCCTAACCACCACTTAGAACACGCCTCGCCCCTTTGCAGAGACTAACTTGGCTTTTGCAAAGGGGTCGGCGGATTTGTTTTCTCCATCTGAGAATTCACATACCCCTAGAATCAACCAACTCACAGATACCATCAGGATGATATATTGATGAACATAGATATGTCTGAAACGCCTTTTGCAGAAGTACACATCCGTACGCATCCCCCTTGTCGAGTATACACAAGGCCCAGCAACATTGCTTTCTCATCATCTTGACTATTTGGTGAGACGGGATGAGCACTTTCAACCATTGAGTCTCTCAACATGGATAAGGCCTTGATTCACACAACGCATGAACCAATCATCAAACCAAGCTTTTCACTGCAGTTGCTTTTGCAACAGAGAATGAGATGTGTACAGCAGCGTGAGGGACTGGAGGCATATATATATATAATATATGATGGCTAAAATTGAAAGAATGCTTGAAACATGATGCCGGAATTTGAAAGAATGCTTGTCACCCAGGCTGAATTCGAATGGAACTTGTCACCCAGGCATACTTTCATAGGATTTACCTCGGACCCTGCTGAAAGGGGACCCAGCCAGAGTTCTCGCTGATTCTCGAGCTCGGTGATCGGAGCCGTGGGTCATTGCGCTGGGATCTTGGCGACATGGTTTGCGTGTTTCCTGCTGCCGCCTTTGGGGTTGGTTGGGGAAAGCAACTGGAGAACCCGCTCCTTTTGTTTTTTTTTGCTCTTTTTGACAGATCCATATGGCCGTGGGTAAAAGCAATGGGATCCCATTTTGGGGTAGGTGCTCCACCAATTTTAGTCTATTTTGGTGGGGGTTAGGATGTTCACGAAGGGTACCGGGTTTTGACCCATGGCCATATAGTGCTGCCTGTGTGAGACGGCCCCAAGAGGCCTCGCATTCACTCAGCTTGAAGGAACTCAATTTGGCCAGAGATGTCTCATCCGCGAGCGCACACTGCTCGGCGCGCGAAAGTGTGTAGTCCTTGCATGGATGTTGAACATTGTTGGCCAGATTCAGTCGTTCAGTGACGATTCAGTGCATGGGAGTTTCACCACTAAGCTATTCAGTGGTTGACAAATTTGAATGTTAGCAAGAACCGCGACGCTGGCTGCGAGTCTGCTGCAGCACCCTGCCCCGATTTGGTCCGAAACATTCCGAAGCTGTCTGGCATCGACAAACCGACAATTCGACAAGGTGACAGCTTTCTGGGTCGTCCCCACCCAACAGGCTGGTTGCAGGGTAGGTGACATATGCGCCTCGCAAACAATCTCCTGCCTGGAGCAGGGTTGTTTTGTAGACCCGAAAAGTGAGAAGACCCATATCGATCTGTGGGATTCCTTCTTGGAGGCACGCCGATATAGCCGCGGGTCAAAAACGGGTGCTCAAAATGGAACCCTGGCAAATGGAACCCAGGAATAAAACCTGCGGTCGCTTGGTTGTTGAATTTTGACCGGCACCCATATCTCTCGAAAAATATGACGCCGACATTCCCGGGTTGCCGCTGAGACGATGGCTACGGCTTCCTGGACACGGCCACGGAGTTGCCAGGGGTTGTGTCAGTTGCGATGCCGGGGGGCTGAGAGGCGCGCGTGAATGAAGCTTCAGATTCATCGAAACTAGCTGGCATGTTTGCAATGATTATATGGGCGTGTCTTTTTTAGGGGGGCCTCCCAAAATGATGTGTTTCTTATTTGGTTTTGCTTTAATTAAAACACTAACAGCACGGGTATCTTCAAACACACACACCCACACCCACACCCACACCACACCACACCACAACACAACAAAACAAAACACAACACAACACAACACACCAAACCAAACCACACCACACCGCACCACACCACAACACAACACAACGCAACACAACACAACACAACACAACACAACAAAACAAAACACAACACAACACAACACAACACACCAAACCAAACCACACCACACCACACCACACCGCACCACAACGCAACACAACACAACACAACACAACAAAACACAACACAACACAACACAACACAACACACCAAACCAAACCACACCACACCACACCGCACCACAACACAACACAACACAACGCAACACAACACAACAAAACAAAACACAACACAACACAACACACCAAACTAAACCACACCACACCACACCACACCGCACCACAACGCAACACAACACAACACAACACAACAAAACAAAACACAACACAACACACCAAACCAAACCACACCACACCGCACCGCACCGCACCACAACACAACACAACACAGCACAGCACAACACACACACCACACACACACACACCCACAACACACACACAGACCCATATGGGCGCATTCAAGCATGAAGATTTGGCAGGACTCCCATGATAGTAATTCAAGGGAGACTGCTAGAAGACTCTTCAGTTTTTAAACGGCCCATTTGTGCCAGCAGCGTCTCAAGGCAGGCAGTTGGCTCTGTTTCGTGTGTATGCCAGTGTGTTCTTCATAGGATTGGTGGCAGCTGTGGGTACTTAGTGGCGCTCGACCTGGTTTACCTGCGGACAAAGTTATTTCAATACTTGTGCCAATGGTGCAAACTCTTCCAAACAGTGGCTGCATGCCTCGGGGGTCACCGAATTTCCCCTTCTGTTGATCAACTTTTCCTTGGAAACGATCGCAACTTTGGAAAGGGAAACGGAGGAAACCAACTTCAGCCCTTGGGAGCCTTCCGGTTTTACCCCATGATGCTTCCGATTTTACCCTTTTAGACCATGCGTTTCTCTCAAAATTCGGCCTCGGAACAAAAAAACAACAAATCGGGGAGTTGTTTTTCTTCATAGAGTTCATTCCATCCAACTCATTCCCTGCCTGTCGGAAAACATGTCCAAGGGTACCGCCTGCACGGCCCGCAGGGCTGCTTCGCCCGCGGCGATACGCGAGCGAGCCGAGGTTCAACCGCAACCCCCGGGTCCGGGACAGCCCCCTGGACAGCCCTGCGGAGCCGGCGGAATACCTGCACCAGACCAGGACCAAACTGGAGGCGCCACGCTCCCGCCGTGGGCGAAACGGGCGGCTGGGGTGACGGAAACGGGCGGGCGAAACGGTGGACGAATGCCCCGCACCGCTTCGCATGGATGAAATTCTGTAAATAAGGGGAATACACCACCTACTGGTGCATGACTTTTGGTCCATCCACAGCTTAGTCTTCTAAACATGGCTAAAGTTGGTTTAAACAACTCCACAGCCTCTGGTTATGACATAACTTTGGTGCAATTTGCCTGGATGTTAGGACTTTAACTTTTTGCCATCTAATGGGTTTTCCATTAAGCCACTAAAACTTAAACTTTTAGCAGGGGAGCAGAAAGCAACCGAGATAAGTACTATTAGATAGACAGTTTACGCTTTTCGTCATGGTTAAAGTGGGTTTGACCGTACCCCACCTCCAGTTTTTTCCGGCTGCATTAGCTGCAGTGAAAAGGGATCCAGAAGTCCAGAAGCACCGCTTGAGCTGGGATAATGGGAACGGAATGCAGATGACTGTATTCCTAAAACGTTTTTTCCCCCCACCCCCCCTGACTGTATTCCTGATACATGTTTTTTTTTGTTAATTTATTTATTTTTATTTTATGTTTTTCTCCCCCCGGATTTCTGCTCTAGGTTCACTACTCTCTCTGGAAAAGTAGTGCCTAAAACGTGATCATGAACTGCCTGTCACGGGTCGGTTCTCTCCCATGGCTTGAACACAGGTCAGTCATGGGGTGCTGTTGCAACACGGCCGGGAGTTGGCACGGCCGGATGCATTACTCATGCAGACACGACCTTTGCCCTGGCAGTGAAGCGCATAGTAACATACTGTGGATGGTTGCGAAATCTATTTCGCACCACCTAAGAAACCCTGGTTTCTGATGATTCCCCTGCAAATACCAACAAACTATATGGTTTCCCATGGTTTCATCCACAGTATGTTTTGTAGCAGAGCCTTACTCCGGTGTTTGGCATTTTTGGCACGCTCAAACCCATGCGAGGAGGGCTAGCGCTATGGTCCATGCTCGATGCTGTACAGCATGCCACAGAAAGTGCCGGAAAGGGACGCTTGAAATTCATGGGCCGACACATGAACGCATCATTGCTTGAACATGTTGACTGACTTCCCGAGTTTCTGGACTTTGAACTTTTTGGGGAGACCATCTTCATGGCAAGCAAAACGGTTGGACTGCTTTCGACCAGTCCAGGCAGGAAGTGAGCTGAACACTTACAGGCCAAATCAAGTTGACTGCTGGGAGGCTTTGCATTCTGCATGTTCCCATTGCTTGCCTAGCCGCAACCCCAAACTGGGGGTAAAGTTGCCAAGAACATGTTTAGTTTCCCAAAAGGACACCAAAAGAGGACTGGCCTTTCATTTCTGCCAGTTTTTGGGCGACCCCCTTATATTTATCCCTTTTTGTTGGTTTTAAAGGAAAGCCAAAGGGAAAGCCCAGGATTTTGGGGGGTCCCACCTCCAAAAAGACGACACCGATTTGCCCCCCAAACGTTGGTGCTCGAGCGACGCAGGCAGCCATCATGGCGGCAGTCCAGGCGATGCGGAGTTCTATCGGTTGACCCATAAAAGGGGGGTTGAAACCCCAAGTGGCCATGGGTCAAAACCCAAATCGGTTTGCCCCCAGTGAACATCCGATTCAATCCAACCACTAACATAGGTTCTACAATGGGTGGTGAATTCACCTACCCCAAAATGGGATCCCAAAACGGTTTTGAACCATGGCCAAGTCACTTCCTCAGTTCCGTTTCGGACTTTTCTTGCTTTTTGGGTTTGGGCCGGTTCGGTTTGGTATATAAAAAGTCCAGAGACCTTTGTGGCCAATCCACTCAGGCAGTGAGCAAACTCGCACACCGGCTTTTTTAAGGGTTTCCCGTATAGGCTGAAAAGGGTAGCGAGCCTCAAAACAAGCCACAAACAATCGGCACAACCCATCGGAGGTTTGACTTCGAGGGTGCCAGTGGAAAACAGTTCCGGAAGTCACCCGCAGCTTGTGAAAGGGAAGGGGTATGAAGGTTCTGCTGTGATGGTTCTTGGCCAGATCATTCCTACACCGAAGCGGAACTTCTAAACAAATGTTCGCAGATTCGAGGGTTACGTGTCCATTGTTAAGGGCACGTGGCGTGAACTTACAGTTCCACACGCACACACAGGCACATGTTCTGTAAGGATGGAGCATTGTGAGGTGTGCTGAGCATTGCTCACTTCTCTCTTCTGTGCAAGTCACCCATGTCTAGCAGATGTCCAGCTTGTCTGAAAAGGCAAGCACGGGTATGTTGGTCTCCATTTTTAGTCTGAGGGTAGTGGGGAACTTGCAATCACTGCGCTGTTTCACATATAGAGCCTTGCCCCGCAAGGTTCACGCTTGGGATTTCCCGCCATTTTTTTTGAGAGACCCATATCAAGGGTTCCCATTTGAGGCAGACCCAGAAAGGCGCTCCTGACATCCTTCGGGAAATCCGGCCCCAGATTTCAGGATGTTGAGCTTTTCAGTTTGAGAGTGCCCCTTGCCGGCACGTTTGCTGCAGGGTGAAACACTTGGCTTAAAACGGTGGGCCCCAGAACGACCTGGTGCCATTTGGGTGTGTCTTTTTTGGGTCCCCAACAAATGGCGCAACGGTGACTTGTTTGGTTTTCCTTTAAACCCCACAGTAATAAGAAAAGTACCGAGCCTCAGAAAGTCAGGAAACCCTAGTTGGTTTGGATTGGTGGTTTGGGGATTTGAACCCCTGGCTTTTGAGGGCAAACGGGGCTTGCCGCCTCATTTCACCACCACCCGGCTCCAAACCATTCAGAGGGAAGCTGAAAGTATGGAATCTTTAGGGTTCCTTTGGATTCCCCCAGGGTCCCCTACCGTAGGGTCTAAGGGTTGATTTCCCATTCACCCATCGTTCTCTTCAGAGACCACCAATTTTTTGCGCCGGGGTTTGGCCCATTTCCTGAAGAGAAGGATCCAAGAGAATGGGGAACGTAGAACATGACAAGGGAACCTCCCCGCCCCCTTGAAGCACCCCCCTCCCTCATAAAAAAAAAAAAATCCACGCAGGCAAGCCGAACTCCGAACTCCCGGCAGGTTCTCAAGGCCGAGGTCATCGTCGTGCCGGACGTGGGCTGCGGCGTCTTCGGCAACGATCCCCTCATCATCGGCGGATGCCCGGCACCCCAGGAATCGACCCGCGGCTCACCGCCCACACCAGGTGTGGGGTTTTGTGGGTTTCTGTGGCTTTTTGGAGGGGGCCCTTTAAAGGCACCCGGTGGGTTTCTGAGTATCTGTGATTCTTTGGAGGGGGTTGTTCTTTTTTTTTAAAGGTAAGACAAAGGCACAACGTTTTGAGGGGATTCCCTTTCAAAGGTTAGTTTAACGGAAAATCAAAAATAAATGGCGCAGTCTGTTTGTGGGGATCCCTATTTTGAACCAAACCCTTCAGTTGGAAACAAACAAAACACCACCAATTTCGAGGGTCGACAATTTTTTGGCACACATTCATGCGGGGAAACACGTGGACCGATTTAAATGTTAAACGTAAATAAATGTTGGTACATGCAGGTTCATTGGTAACACACTTCCGACATTTTACTCATGTGGGAAAGGGGGGCCGTGGGGCTTGCAGGACGGGCGCCACCTATAGGACTTGCCAGTAGAGATCTGAGTTCCGCTCACTGCTTTGCGGTTGAGTCAATAGCTGGGAAAAGACTTTGCGGCTCCCATCACATGTTTTATCTTTTGGGATAGCTACGCTACAGTTGTTCTTCGGTTCAAAATGGCCAAATGTTTGCAACGGAGTGCCTGCGTGTCCAGGGCCCGGCAGAAGTGTGGGCTGAAGGTGGCTCAGTTCAGTATTTGAGTGTGTCTTGTTTGAGGGTAGACGAAAATCAGAAGGAAAACCGCCATTTTGGGGGGTCCCCTTGAAAGACACGCAATTGTCCCCACGTCAAGGGCCCGTCCTTGCCCGGATTTGCTCATGTTGCTTATTGAGTAGACTCAAATCAGATGAGCAGCGGACGAGGTGCTGTTTGACACTTCCATGTCAGTGAGTACCCCCTTTCCGTCTCGCAGCCCGCGATCAATGCTGGATGGTTTCCCGGCTAGCCAGGACACGCTTCCTTGCAGGGTCTGTAGTTTAGCTAACCTTGACGTTGCTAGTTACTAGTATGTGACAGTATTGCTAAGGGTCCAAGTACTTGGAGCTACTTCCCCCCCTCTTCACCCAAAACCCTTCCTAGTCGGACCATCTGAGCAACTCACAGGTCTGGGCAGCGTGCTGCGGCGGCATGCTGCAAGCATGACAGGTGTGAAAGAGGCACAGGGCGTTGAAGACTACAGAAGGGCCACAGGGTGATTAAGCTTAGTTGTTCAAACTTCAAACCCGACTTGCTCAACCTTTTGATTTTGCCTCGTGGGTCCACTTTTGGTAAAGATCCCAAACGTGTTAGCATGTTGTGGTACGAGGATGAGCGTTCCCGCAGTGAAGGTCAGCATATTCAATCAAACGTGTTTCACCGTGCATGCAGGTCAGACCGTCGTCATCAGTTCTTGCTCCCGTTCCGATGGTCACACTTTCATGTCTCCATGTACGCAATGTAGTGCTCATCATTTGTGCAACTCGGCTGCGGACGTTAACACATCAATGCAAGTACGCCCAAACGCGAAAGAGTTCTACTCACAAAGAGGATATGCTTGGCTTTTCAAGAGGCAATAGACTGACATCCAGAGCACCGAGTCAGATGTGTTGCCCATTCTGTTGTACATTGTCAGCACTTTCCGCATGTTGGATTCGCGATGGCATGTGGAATTGTCAGACATTGCAATGTGCAGTGCAGGGTAGGTTGTTCAGTTGAGAGGAGGCTGGCGTCACTCCATATGCAGGAATTTCCTGGTGCCTTCACACTGTTCAGGTGCTTTCCCGAAAGGTTGTGTCCTTCCTTTCTCCCTGACCAATGTTATGCTGCTATGTTAGCTTTGCCTTTTCAAGCCACCAACCAACTAACTTGGGGCGTTTGCTTCCCGCTTGCCAATGCCATGCTGCATTTGCATTCCAAGTAACCAGGCAAAGCTGGGTGCATCAGAATCAGGAATTTCAAGTCCTGAGTCTTGAAGAGTTCTCCCTTTCCTGCTTTGCCAGGGGGTTCCCGCATTGCCCACTTAGCTGATTGAATCTATCCAAGCTTGTTGGAACCAATACGTGGGGAGAGAGAGAGAGAGAGAGAGAGAGAGCGAGAGATAGAGCACAGAGCTGACTGCGCATTTTCTCGATGCTCCCTCAGGACTTCAACCTGGAACCTCAGTTTTCAGGACGAGAGCTTGGAGAGAACCCCAAACCAGATGGTCTCGTTTGATTTTCGTGTCCCAAAAGGCACCTATAGGACATGTACGCCATGGTTAAACTCCCCAAATGCGAGCCACGGTCATTGGGTCACTGTTCCCTGAAATGGGGTTTCTTTCAATGGGTGGCGAAGAGACACCCGCATCTGTTTTCTTTTTTTTTTGTCTGTGTCTGCGTGTTCGGATTCCTTCCCCCGTTCCCCCGCGCCGCCCTCTTCCCCTGGCAGGTCATCATCACGGGGCGCCGGGAGGACTTCTCCCGAGCCGCGCAGCGCGCCATCAGAGGGGAGGACGGGATGCACGCGCCGGCCGCTCGCTGGGCTCGGCCGTGACGAAAGCTAGGGGATTGAAACGAGCCAACGACCTTTCAGTCCTTTGAAAGGATCCGTTTTTGTTTTTTTTTTGCTCGGGTTTTGTGGTGAGATCGAAGATCCACAAATTTTACGGTTTGGCTTTGCACCCAAGCCCTCCGAAAGGGATGAAGTGGAATCCGAGGACGAAAAATACGCCTATCAACTGGTGCGAGATTTTGTCCATCAGCAGTGTGGTCAGTTCTGAAGGGGAATTCTGGCCGATGGTGAGCGGGGTGTCAGAGGGAACCCTTCACTTTTGGGGGTAAGACCTTCCATTCATTGGCCAGGTTGTTCAATCCGGCGTTGACAAATTGCCCTATTGGCATTGAATATGGGATTCTGGTTTTTACATTATTGTCTTGTTGATTTTGAACAAAATGAAAGGGTATAGCCTCCCATGATGTGTAGAATCTTCTTTTGCCAAACTGCCCCACAAGACTGGTCAGAAGGGACCCAGTGAGACCCGAAGAAAATCCCCCAAAAAGCCGCCCTCAATCACTTTGGAATTCCTAGGGAGAAGGCCTCGAGGCCAAAAACATCGCCGTTGCTTGTCTTTGAGGTTGCCTGACTGCCCTTAGCGGAGTTCGCCGGCATTCGCTGCATGGGTCATAGCTTGGCCGACGTTTGGTGTGAAGCCCTTCCAGTTGTTTGGCTCGGCGTTCTCACGAGCAGGTTTCAACGATGCTATCCCGGCCGATTGCAATGTCCGAGTGGAATGTTTTGGAGTGGCCTTGAAAACGAAGGGATGCAAAGGTGTTAAATGTTAAACATACGGTGGATCAGCTGTGGATGGACAAAATCCTTGCACCACTTAAGAAACCCTGGAATGATACTTTGATTGTAGTAAATACCAACAAACAATGGTTTCACATGGTTGCAAAGTAGTGCAGGACTTCGTCCATCCAAAGTCTGGCAGGACATACAACAAGCCAATACCACTGCCTGATACGAACATAAGCCTAGGTAAAAAAGGAAAAAAGAAACAGAGATCAGACTCTCGCAAAGGGAGCCTTTGGAACCTCTGTCCAGAGGAAACAGAAAGACACAGCGGGGTGTTGATTCTGCGGACCTTCGTCAAATTTGCGGCGCTAAAGGTCTTCGACCCAAGGGGTTCTTTTACTCACCGCACATGAGTGTGTACCCGCTTTGCCAGCTTTCAACCATAAAGAACTGCAAGTTTCTTTGAAGGGGGCCTGAGAGCAGAAAACCATTTGTTCGCATGTTCCCAAAGTAGTGACCCATGGGTGTCTCTTTTAAGATTGGAACCCCAAAGACGGCGCAACGGTTTTCCGGTTGGTTTCCAACCAACAACTTGCTGGTACTCAGTAGGGAATGATGGATTCCCAAAGCGGTTCATTCCCACTCATTCCCTACCTATCGCACCAGCAAGGAACAGCAAGGCATTTCTGGCTGCCAAGAGTTTAATGCTCAAGTTGATCACTGAATCACGGGGATGATAATTTGCAGGGTTTCCTTGGTTCCCGACTTGCAATATTTAGGGCATCCACCGGAACTTCAAAAAATGGGATGCCTTCAACAGAAAGGACGAGCCACCCACACGCCGCTCAGCGTTTACCTGAGGATCCTCGGCCCATCTGCGACAGCGGCGATGCCTGCACCCGCTGCTCGGACGAAGCGAACCTCAGGGACGTGGGGGGTGGGGGAAAAGGGGGGATGGATGGGTCAAAATGAACCACTAGTCCTTGTTTTCATTTGCCAGGGTTTCACTTTATCTAATCCGCAAATTTTCACATTCACGAATGCAACAAATCGCTGTTTTACAGTCACTTCCCATTTGGCACAAGGTCCTTTCGTCTTGACCGGCTCCATTCGGTATTCAAAGCTGGGTCGTATTATGGTTCCCTCAGCTGATAACCAGGAACTTCCCTTTAAGGAGGGGCTGAGCATCCCTATGTGGTTATGGATCAAAATTAAACCACCAGGGGACCGCAGGTTTTAGTCCATGCTCATTTACCAGGGTTCCATTTTGGGTACCTAGTTTTGACCCACAGCCATGTGACGACGAGCTCAGAAAGGGGATGCTCCGAGCCTTTTACGCGGGCCCCGTGTTCCGAACGTTCTGAACGGAGGCCTCAGCGACGTGGTGCATGCTGCGCGCTTTTGTCACGGAGGCGCTGGCCGGGTCTTCGTTGTCGGATTTCCCATTTTTGATGTGGTTCAGTTTGCCTCGTGGGTCTCCATTACCAAGGGGGTCAGAAAGAAAGACACGCTCCGATAGAGCCAGATTTGTGTGTGTGTGTGTTTGTGTTAAAACGAAATGGGGGGGGCATGTCTTCTTTTAGTCCCAAAACAAATGCAACCGGTTGTTTTTTCGAGGAAAGCTCAAAGGCAACCAGCCATGTGTTTGATTTTTTTTTTTTAAAAAAAAAAGCATTCAATGGGTTTAATTGCAGGCAAACCAAGAAACAAACACGCCCTTGTTTAATCCCATGTTTGGAAACACCCAAATAGGCGGCTTTCCGGCAATCTCCCGAACACTGCAATGTTGATCTTTTGTAGCTCAGTGCTCCGTTTATAGGAAGGTAGCCTTGCGCCTATGTGTTAGCAACGATTTGTTGAGGGAATGTTGAACTCGGAGCAAGGCGTGTGGACACTTGAAGCAACCGTTGTCCGGAGCTGACCACTTAAATGTTTTTTTTTTTTTTTTTTTTCTCGGACCTCCAAAATGGTGTATGTCCTTTAGGTTTCTCTTTAAAACCACAAACATAGCACCCTCAAAATAAGACACCTAAACAACGCTACCACTCACACTCGCGCTTAGAGAGAACGTAGCGACAGATTGATTCCGACTGCATATCCAAAGCCAATTACGCAACAAAGCCATGAACACCAGTGGCCAAGTCATGATGTAGCCAGGCAATGACAGTGATGGAGTGTGATGTAATACTGTGGATGGACGAAATCCTGCACCACCCAAGAATCCCTGGAATGATGGTTCCCCTGTAAATACCGGCAAGCCATGCATTCCCATGGTTTCTTAGGTTGTGCGAATTGGATTTTGTCCATCCATGGCTCAAGCCCAGCTGAGCCACGGAGTACGTAAACTAAGTCCTGACGTTGCCAAACGGGTCCCGTCAAAACGTGAATTGACCAACAGCGCGAGATGTGCGCCTTCCTTGGCTTAGTTGCTTGATTATGCTTTATGGGATTTTGGTACGTAGATACTTACTCGCACTAGCTTTGGTTCCATGGTGAACTAGTTGGCTAGCCAGTGAGATAGTGAGTTGATTGCTTATGCACTTGCTTGATTAGATCGATTGGTGACACATTTCAATTAGTTTGGTGACTTGTTTTGCCCATGCTTACTTGAATCGCAAGGTTTCAGTGGGCGACCATGCGCTATTCTACCCAATGTGGCACGCGCCAAGTTTAAAGCAGCAGACACAACTCCAGCGTGTGTGGGTTAATCAGAAAAAGTACACAGAGGGCGCAAGTGAAATGCACATAGTTAGTAGCGAACCTGGGTCCAAGCTGGAGTGTTGCCAAAGGTTGAGCGCACGACCGTTGACACGTGAAAACGACCGATCGAACATAGGAAAAGGCAGGTTCTGTTTCAGTTCCAGCAAAGAACTCAGCTCAAGGTACAGGACAGCTGAGCTGTTACCGGAAATCGGATATCCCGCTTCCTTACGAGAGCCTGTGCCCAGTCCTTCCAAGCTGCTAACCCTCTGATGAATCAAAGAGGCAATGTAACAAGGAACCCTCAGTCGCTAGGTCTCCCAGTGCCCGTTTACCATTTCTTTTTTGGAGGAGGGCTCCCCCACTAAAACAGACTACAGAAAGAAAAGGTAGCCTTATTCTAACCTCTCTACTGGAGGACCTAGCTATGGGAACGAAAGGGGCCCTGTTTGTCGGTATGTTGTTTTAAAGGCAAAGCCACGCCAAAGAGCGGACGAAACAGGCACTGGGCCTGGGAGTCCGTGGTACAGGGCTTTGAAAGGAGCAAGCTGTGGACAAGACCTGTCTGGCAAGTCTAGCGGTGGATCCCGGATGCGAAGGCAGTTCAAGCCTGAGCCTTATGGTGAAGGCTCGCACTTGCCACAGGTCCAGTAAAGTGACATCCTCAAAATATCAAAATGGCAAACGGTGGACAGGTTTCGAAGTGTCGAATTGTGTTTGGCCGTCACTTTTTGTTTGTTTAACAAATCACAGCTTGGTTTTTTTTGGCGGGGGGGGGGAGGGGACCGGGGGGGGGGGGACGTTTTTTTGTTGTTTGTTTTGATTAGAAAAAACACCGCCTTTTTTTTGGGGGGGGGGGTTGTTGAACACAGAGACTGCGGTACGCCGTGCATGTTTTCCTCGGCAGGGGCGACTGGCAGCATCGTGGATGAAGCGCTGCTGATGCTGGCGCCAGGGTGGCCCAGAACTCGTGCGGTCAGGGATGCAGATGGGCGGCGCGCCTTTTTTTGGTTTGGACCCCCCCCCAAAGCAGTGGTTTTCCTTTTGGTTTCCCTTTACCACCTGAAAGAAATCAACCGACCCACATGGTCCTTTACCACCTGAAAGAAATCAACCGACCCACATGGTAATCATGGTAGCCCTCTGGATATGCAGGTAGCGAGGACTGCTTTGTTGGAGACACAAGCCACAGATTATTGCAATGATGTGCAGTTAGTGTATTTGCTCCTGCATCAGCGGCTCGGATTTGGGGCGTTGAAATCTTTCATTTAGTTTGTGCCAACCATCTATAGTCGCAGCTCTTGCCTGCTACCGCTGCTTGCTCGTTTTATTTGTCAACTTTGCTGCAGATTTGCTTGGCCAAACATCCGGGGCCAGTTGAGTAATTATGGCATTATGTCATTTGCTGCCATTATGTCATTTGCTGCCCAGCAGTTGTAGGTATTCATCCCTTTAGGTCCCTTGCTGACTATTTGTGTGCGTCGCAGGAGTCTCATCCCAGAGATGGTCATCGAACAAACTTGCTGGTGCTCAGGGGATGAAGGGGATGAGGGAATGACCCTTACAAATGTCCAACTTGTGGTTTCCTCGAAGGGATCCCCTTCCGGTTCATTCACACTCGGACTCGTCATTCCCCACCTCTCGCACCAAGAAAAGCTCGTGGGTTCTGAGCGCCAGGAAGCATCCGCAACCGGACACCAGAACCAAGCCGCCGTGCCGCTACGGACTGTCCTGCGCCTTGGCAACAATATGTGTTTGTTTTGGCGGGGAAACCTGTTTTGTTGGTTTTGAAAGGAAAGCATCATTTTTCAACATTTGTTGTTGGGGGGGAGCCTATTTTGTTGGTTTTAGAGGGAAAGCAAGAAGAAGCCAACCTTTTTGGATATTTTCTGAGACAAGCCCAATCCATGATACATTTGCCATAAGAGGCACATGTTTCACGTGGCCGGATCCAGGGCTGACAGGCACCCCTGTTTTTTCCTCTCCCTTGTTTTGGTTGCCCACCGAAACTGGTCACCCCTTTTGCCCACTTTTTTCTAGGGGTACCTTCCAATGCCGTTCTTGGCGGGGATCCTTGTTTCTCAAAAAGCCCCCACAAACCACGGGGAAACAGCGATCGGTTGTTGAGCAGAACGCTGGTTGAAAAGAATGGGAAACGGAAGCAAGCCCCAGATTTTTGGGGCGGGCCCTTGGTCAATCCAAGGGTTCCCCTTTCTTTGGGCCTTCTTTTCGGCTTGCAGGCCACATCCGTACTGCAGAGCACCTGGCACGCGGAGCTGGCTGCTTCTGAAGTCATTCGGATTCGCAGCGGGGATGGGTAGGTTTCATGCTGCGGATGGACGCGAAATCCATTTCGCACCACCCAGGAAGCCCTGGAATGGTCTGATTCCCTGTAAATACCAACGAACAGCGGTTTCTCATGGTTTCTTAGGTTGTGCAGGATTTCGTTCATCCAGAGTATCTGGGTATGGGTCAACATGCAGCAACTGGTCCATGTTTGCATTTACCAGGCTCCCATTTTGGGCATTGTTGACCCACAGCCATGTGGCTGTGGGTCAAAACCAATGGTACCAGTTTGGGGTAGGTGCACCACCCATGTTAGTCTATTTTAGTGGGGATTGGGATGTTCACTGGAGGTACGGGCTTTTGACCCATGGCCATGTCTAGGGCTTACAGTCAAACTTTTAAGCCGCATGGGAGGGGGATGCTGTCAGCAATGCCGAGTCCAGCACAGATAATGCCAATGGCCAGGGTCATGACTCGAAATCGAACTAAGCGACTGCAGGTGACTCTCTAGTTGCTGTCACTTCAAAACAACTACCATGGCGCCGAATCCAGATCACATCAACTTTGGCTGCGTTTTAAATACATATATATATATATGTGTTTTGCGCTGCGAGCTGTTTGGTGTCATGCTTGATCGTTATGTGTCTTCTAATTGTCATCCTGAGTGGTTCAGCGCACTGCCTTGTTGGCCCGCTGGGTGTTTCCGTTTGTCCGTGTCGTGGCAGGCTTTTCTCACCCAGAGAAGGGCGCGGTCAAAGCCGACAGCGCGAGGGGCGGAAAGACGGAGGTGTCAAGTAAGACCGACGCGTCAAGGCGGGAGTGCTGAGCCTACGCCTGCTCGCCAAAGTAGATTTGTCCCCACAAGGGAACACTCGCGAAACAATTGTCTTTTGTTGCTGTGAACAAACTTTCAGATCTGTGTGATAGTCAAGTGGTCAAGTGCATATAGTTGCAATGTTGTTTTGGGCATTCAGCCGCGGCAGGTCATGGGGTTTTCGTTCACTGGCCCCTTTGCGGCAAGAAGTGTTTGGCCAGGTCCCCCAGTAGTGCCCTTCTCTCCCCTTTTTTTGGGGACCGTTCCCCTACTAAAATAGACTACATAAACAAAATCGGGTACCCTTATTCTAACCTCTCCTCAGTTGTTCAGTGGCACCCTTTTTCCCTTTTTTTTGGTGGCTGCCCCACTAAAAATGGTCTTCCCCAAAAAGGGTTCCCTTTTTTCCCGGGGTCACTGAACAACTTAGTCTCCACTGGAGGGCCTAGTTGGTATCTCCCTGTCGCTTGCAACTGGGCCACTCCGCAGGGGCACTACTGGCAGTACCGGAAGGCCAGCCTTTGCGGGGCAGAGGGGTACGAGCGCTGGGCGGTTGGTTGGCTTGTTTCATGAACTGGAGCTATTTTTTGTCAACGGACAGTCCAACGGGCTGGGTCGAAGCACTAAGCATGACATGAGCCATGTTTGCACGTGTATTGCAAATTAATAACATATTTGATATGCACATATTTACAGTCTTTTTTGCATACCACATTCTAGGTGTGGATCATGGAAAAAGGGGGTGACCATATATATATATATATATACAACATACGGGGTGACCATATATATATATGCTCACCCCCCCCCCAGGGCCTACCTTTCCACTTCAAAATGTACAAAACCCTTTTATTTTAAGGACAGGGGGTGTGAGCATATATACGCAAGAAGTGTGCTGTTGCTGCATATTTGTTTGTGGGTGACAAGTCATGTTGAGTAACAACAGCAAAGAGTTTATAAACTTTCAAGACAGTTTATAAACCATGTCAAGGGTTTGACGGTTTCCTTGCAACAAGGGCAGGGGGGGGAGGGGGGGGGGGGTACTGAGAAGTCTTTACAAAGTTGGCTGAGTCACACCTCACTGCTAAGACTTCCAACCAACCACCCCCCCCCCTCCTTCAACGATACCATGAACACTTCGTAGGGTGTTGTTGCCTTGATGCGGGAAACTCGTCAAACACTCAATAAGGTTTATAAACTTTTCTGAAAGATTATAAACCTTCTGTAGGCTTATTGCGTAGCAAGTGGAAACTATTGTTTGGGAAGAAAAGGACACTCATTTGGGGCCTTGTTTGATGTGGTTTGGGCATGTGGTCCTAAAAGGTTGATGATTGTGTGTGTGTGTGTCATCACTGCTGCACTGTTATATCAAAGGCTGTCCTGTAAGCATCTGATTTATCAGTAGAGCACTCATTACCTCAATGGCTTGGTTTCTCAATGGCATCAAAGCTGGCCACAGGCTCAAAAAAATGCAAAAACTGCAAAAATCCAGACCAATCAAGCCCTGACCTCTGACTTGCATCTGGGTTTTGCATTTTTTGCATTGTTTTGAGCCTGTGCAGGTTTTGGAGCTTCCAGGTTTGGATTTTTTTGCATTTTTTTGAGCCTGTGCAGGTTTTAAGCACCCAAGGCTCCAAAACCTGCACAGGCTCAAAAAAATGCAAAAAATCCAAACCAGGAAGCCTCAAAACCTGCACAGGCTCAAAAAAATGCAAAAAATGCAAAAATCCAGACCAATCAAGCCCTGACCTCTGACTTGCATCTGGGTTTTGCATTTTTTGCATTTTTTGAGCCTGTGCAGGTTTTGGAGCTTCCAGGTTTGGATTTTTTGCATTTTTTTGAGCCTGTGCAGGTTTTAAGCACCGAAGGCTCCAAAACCTGCACAGGCTCAAACAAATGCAAAAAATGCAAAAATCCAGACCAATCAAGCCCTGACCTCTGACTTGCATCTGGGTTTTGCATTTTTTGCATTTTGTTGAGCCTGTGCAGGTTTTGGAGCGTCCAGGTTTGGATTTTTTGCATTTTTTTGAGCCTGTGCAGGTTTTAAGCACCCAAGGCTCCAAAACCTGCACAGGCTCAAAAAAATGCAAAAAATCCAAACCAGGAAGCCTCAAAACCTGCACAGGCTCAAAAAAATGCAAAAAATGCAAAAATCCAGACCAATCAAGCCCTGACCTCTGACTTGCATCTGGGTTTTGCATTTTTTGCATTTTTTGAGCCTGTGCAGGTTTTGGAGCTTCCAGGTTTGGATTTTTTGCATTTTTTTGAGCCTGTGCAGGTTTTAAGCACCCAAGGCTCCAAAACCTGCACAGGCTCAAAAAAATGCAAAAAATCCAAACCAGGAAGCCTCAAAACTGCACAGGCTCAAAAAAATGCAAAAAATGCAAAAATCCAGACCAATCAAGCCCTGACCTCTGACTTGCATCTGGGTTTTGCATTTTTTGCATTTTTTGAGCCTGTGCAGGTTTTGGAGCTTCCAGGTTTGGATGTTTTGCATTTTTTTGAGCCTGTGCAGGTTTTAAGCACCGAAGGCTTCAAAACCTGCACAGGCTCAAACAAATGCAAAAAATGCAAAAAATATATATGCATTTTTTGCATTCTTTTGAGCCTGTGCAGGTTTTGGAGCTTCCAGGTTTGGATTTTTTGCATTTTTTGAGCCTGTGCAGGTTTTAAGCACCCAAGGCTCCAAAACCTGCACAGGCTCAAACAAATGCAAAAAATGCAAAATCCAGACCAACCAAGCCCTGACCTCTAACATTGCATCTGGGTTTTGCATGTTTTGCATTTGTTTGAGCCTGTGCAGGTTTTGGAGCTTCCAGGTTTGGTTTTGTTTTTGCATTTTTTTGAGCCTGTGCAGGTTTTGAGGCTGAAACCATCAAAAAACGTTAAAAAAAAGGTGTTGTTTTGCAGTTTCCTTTAAAAACACTGCAAATAACAGTGATTTCACAACTGACAAAGTTGCATCTGAAAACGCTTTCCGTTTTCGTGTTTGTTGCTTTCTCGAATCCTGTTTTGCATCAAGTACAGAAAGCACATCTGAGACAATATCAAGAATTGCACAAAAACACCGTAAATTACAGTGCTTTCTGCAAGGCATCTGCAAACCAAGTGGACACTGAACATCTGCAAGAAAATCTCTTTCATGCAAAAAGTAGAAAGGTAGGCCCTGGGGGGGGGGGGTGACCATATATATATATATAGATATATATGTATATATATATATATATACAACATACCTAGCTAGGCATGTGTGCAGAACTGTACGCATCCGCGGTGCCCAGAGGCCGCTGGATGTGAGCTCCGGCGGATCCGGCCTCGGTGGAGCCGGCGGGCCGTTGGCGCCCAAGGCGCCGGTGGTGCGGCCCTGGCACCTCGGACTTGGCGGGCGACAGATGCTTTTTTTGTTTCTGCGGTTCTTTTGGCCACTTTGTGTTTTCCTTTTTTGTGTTTTGTGTTGTGTGTGTGTGTGTGCGTGTTTTTTTGTTTCTTTTTTTTTGGGGGGGGAGGGTGTTCTGTTTTTCGTTTTGGTTTTCTGATTTGTTTGGTTTCAGTTTTGTGTGGTTGCGGTTCTTTTGCGGTTCTTTTGTTTTTTTTTGGTTCCACGTCTTGACTACAAGATTTGTTTCCCCCCACGGTCATCCCATGTAGAGGACCTTCTGATCAACCCCCAAAATGGATCTGACGTCCGACTTTTGGACTACAAGTGGGGTAATGAACCACCCCTTGGTTTAACTCTACCCTGGAAAGATGGTTTTCACCCCCAAACCATCCCCCACTAGTTGAATGGGGCTAAATTACACTAGCCACTATAACGGGAGTTATATACCCCAAGTTTGCCTGGGATTAGTGGTTTGGGGGTAGTGGACACCATCTTAGAGACTACCTGGAGTCTCACTCTGACCCGTGAATGGAGTTACCCAAAAGAAAGGGCTGATTTTTGCCTGGTTTTCTTCCGGCTTCTTTTGACCAGTTTCCTGTACTGGCTGGTGTTCTGCCCATTTCCTTTTAAAGGCTGGATTCCCTTTGGCTTCTTCTTTGGTTTCATAGAACAATGTGTAAGTATACTCAATGGAGCTTTTCGTGGATCTTTTTGTGGACCTTTTGGACCCCAATGTGGTGTTTCTTCTTGGACAGGACCTCTTTGTGATCCTGTCCCATGTTTTTTCCCACATGTACCCCTTTCTGTGGACACCCTATCCCAGGAGTGCCTCTGCGGACCCCACCCCTTCGACGCCTGCACCACCGGCAGTGCCTCGAGTGGCGAAGGACGATCCTCCGGTGATCGAAAGGTCCTTACGTGGGATGATCATGGAGACAACGGAGGGTTTACCACGAAAAAGAGGGCTTCTTCTCATGGACCCCCGAGGGCGCTTCTCATGGACCCCCGACAGGGGCTATGGGGAGGGGGCTATCTTTTAGTAACCCCTTGAGGCCTTAAGGGCTTTTCCTTGGCTTATGGGCTTATCCAGGGAAGGCATTTTCCCTTGCCCACCCAAAAGCCCATGATCTTCATTTCTCAGTGGATCCATTTATCTCGTGTAATAGGCAGCCAAGAAAACCAGCCTGGAACAAATCAAAAGGGAACATCGCTGGTTTCCTGTAAGCGTATCTGGGATCCACTGGGTTTCCTAACAAGACCTTGCTTTCCCTCTTAGGTCTTAAAGTGAATCTACCACTAGTGGACATATCTCTTTTGACCCCCGCTTTTCCGTGAAACTTCCATGCACATGGCGGGATTTTTTGCTCTTTGGGCTGCCAACTTGGGATCGAGTTTTTCCTTGCAGGTGGGTCTAAAGGGAATCTGGGGAGTTCATCTTCTTCTTTTTTTTCCGGAGCGGCAGGACCATGGAGAACAGCTGCCTCTGCAATTTTTGGGGGCCATTCTCAAGGGCCTGGGGCTGGTTTTCCGAGTCTTTGGGCTCAGATGGGTTTCAGAGGTGTTTCCCCAGGTCTCGTTTGCCAGGGAAAATCGGAGACCAAATTCCAGTGTGTGGGCCTAGGTCGCATTGTGTTGGGGGGGGGCCGGGGGGGGGTTGGGAAATGCATTGAAAGATCGAATCCAGGCTCTGAACGTTGAGGGTGGAAGGTTTCGAAGACTGCCCCTTGAGCCTCCGTCATCTCCTTCAGCTGATCTGATTGGGTTCCAAAGGTTGGCATGTGCCATGCAGGATGAAGGGCGAGATCCCAACCCTGTAGCCTCGCGCTCAGCTTTCGGATCCAAGGCTTCAGCCACCGGGTGTGGGACAAAAGCGGTTCGTGGCGGTAACGCTCTCGGCTACAATCTGGTCATTTCCGCTGCCTGCAGAATGCCTGCTGGATTTCTGATTTAGACGGTCCGTGCGAGCTCCCAGTCAAGGAAGCGAAACGGAAAACCCAAACTGCACAACATCAAGATTGCTTTCCACTTGGCCTTGACCTTGTCCGTAAACATGCTTTTGCTTTTGGGGCTGCTTTCAGATTGACTTCTTACTTGGCCTTCACTGCACCTTTGAAGCTGCTTTTGGAGAGACTCCCAACTTGCTTTCCAATTCGCAGCCACGCTTTGTTTGTAAAACTGTTTACTTGGGGAGCAATTTAATTTGACTTGCTAAACTTGATTAGCTTTTCCAAGTGTTTGGCTCACCGTTTGGCTGGTATTCAGGTTGATGTCAGCTCTTGCCTTTTTTCCCGAACTGTTCTATCATTTTGGCCCCTCAAAGCAGTCACCAGGCACCTAAACAAAACATGCTGTCCACTATTCCGATTTGTTTAACTGAACCATTGCAATACAATTCAATTATGGCATGTGACATGTTTCTCGACGCAGTGGCCTAGTGGCTGTTTAGCTTTTTGATTGCCTCAGTGTGTCTCAAAATGGGTAACCGGTTGTCGTTTCGCGTCAAAACAGCTTCAACCATCTTGGCATGATGCTCGCGCAAGATTAATCGTCGAAGGTTCAAGGCTTGCCCGGTTAATTACAGGCGCCAACCAACCCATTTATCGAGGTCGGGCAATGTTGTTGATCAAATGTGTTACCAATCTACTCTGCTAAACATCTGCGTCGGTCTCTAGATGTGCAAGCACCAGTTCGGGCTAATATAGATGAATCAAGACAAGTAAAGTAGGTGTTTGAATTGAGTCCATCACCAATGATACTAACATATCGAACCCATGTAATGCGTATCGAATTGAATGTCACTTCTATTTCACAATGGAGCAACGTATGAAATATGTCACAAATCAATAGATATGATCTTAATTATATAGTGTACATACTGTATAGATTTCCAGATCGGCTTGACCTGATACTAATATGTACATTGCGCGATTCAGTCAGTTTCTGTTTTTTTTTTGAAAATGTGTATTGTATATATAATAAACGCAGCAATATGTTGAGCAGTTTGGATCTTGTCTATATGACCGAACAAGTAAGGCACGGCAGGGTTTCCATGTATACCGTATATGCTATCACCATTTGTTTGATGCATGCTATTTCAGTAAATTTATATGCTTTGTCCACTATATTATTCTATAATATCCTTGCGAAATGTATTGTTCACATCCCAAACTCATCCAACACTTAACATCAGCATGTTTTAACGTGTCTAAAGCAGGTGCTTTAGCCAGATCATGTGACACTTTATCGATAAATTGCTGAGTATCACGCATGATCAGGCTTTAGCTTGTTTGGGCATTCAACAAGTTGAGTTGGCCCACAAAGGGGTATCGATGGTTCCCCGTTTTACATGCAGCAGGCATCCAGAAAGAGAGCAGAGCAGCCGAGGGATGGCCGCCTGAGCATGGCATGATAAGCATGTGCAAGGTAGCCCACAAGAGCACGCGTGTGTCCGTGCGCGCGCATGCAAGTGAGTGCTTTGCGCTAGGCGAGTGTGAGAGACCAATTTGAAGACTAACTATTGTCTTTGGTGCATTTTGCTTGGATGTTAGGACTTTAACTTTAACTTTTTGCCAACTAGTGGGTTTTCCATTAATTACACCACTGAGCTTTCAACTTTTAGCAGGGGAGCAGAAAGCAACCGAGTTGTCCAACTGGAGCTTGTTCCTGTGTCTCGGACTCAGGTGGAGCTTGGTGGGGGTAGCGTCAGCAGCCCCAGCCGACGGCCTGTGTGCAAGTACGGCAAGGCGCAGACGGCAGACGGGCCGTGTAGATTCTCTGAGATGTGGATTGAAACCTACCCAAACCGTCACGGGTCATGCGTTTTTCACCAGAGTGCTTTGTGTGATATGAATGTATATTTTGTATATATATATATACATGATATGATCCCTTTGTTCCTCTCTGCTCAACTGGTTTCGGACTTTCTGACAAGCAACATGTGACACCTGGAGATGATGTGCCATTTCACTTCCATTTGCTTAAGAATATGTGTTATTTCCTCGTTGGTGGGACTTTATCTCTACTGGACATATGTTTGTTTCTTTGGGGAGCAACAAGCAAACGAAAGTGCAGCCTGGGCCCAGCCGGCTCCAAATAGGCCTGCTACAATGACAAGCCCGGTCACCTCGCGGACTTCTCGCAACCTGGACGCACGACGGCGATAGGCGATGGGAGGCGGGTGGCTGCCACGGCTCTCGTCTTTCTTGGAGTTGGACCGGCCCCAACATGGCGCAACGGTGTGCCTTTTTGGTTTCCCTGCACCAAAAACGGGTACCTTCAACAAAGAGAGTTTGACGCAGGCAGGGTTCAACTGTCTTATTTTCTTCATAAACCAAGTTGTTTTAAACATCTCCCGGTTGCCAACTTGGTGGGTGATGTTCAACAGGGCAGAGGCATATTGACAGGGATCTGTGTGTTAGGGTTAAAGCGGCCTGGGTAATCTTGGTTGAACTTCTTGTTTTTACCTATTGAACAAGTGCCCCGGTTCAATACCTAGTGAACAGAACGCCGTTTCAGGGTAACGTTCAAAAGCGGGGTTTAGACCCATCCCCATATTGGGAGCCCTGGAATTACGCCCTGCGCCTTCCGTTGCCCCCCCCCCCCCCACTCTTGCAGCTCCCTGAACCTGTCGAATCTCAGCTAACTTAAGTCAAAGCCCATTTTGCATGGTACGGCAAAGGGGGCCTAAAGGGATGCTTGTTTTCTGATCACTATGGTTGCCATGGGGAGCAAGCATGTATCGACTGGGGGCAGCTGCGTGGCAAGACCTCATGCAGGGTCATCTTGTGGTGAGCATCAATCATGGAGGTGTATTTGGATGGGTGTGTGTGTGTGTCTTGTTTTGCGGGTAGTTGTTTTGGGATGGTTAGAGAACACAGGGGAAACCATTGGGATGTCTTAAACAAACAAAAGGCAAACCACCCATATTTAGGGTCCCCGTATTTTCACACAGTTGCCAATGGTGGATAACCTTGAATGTGCCGATGAGTTTGATCGTCGCTCACCAGTGACGACATTTGCGAGTCCAATCCTTTTGGCCAAAGGATCGACTGGGGCAAGGGGCTGTGTGAGCATTTGGAGCCGGCTGAGGCGTACCTTTGCTTGTTTCGCTTCGGTCAGGAGCACTTGGTGCCTGTCCATCAATGTGTTGGCCTGAAGAGAGCTTACCCTTGTTCCAACGAAAGCTCACAGACGGCTTTCGGAAGACTACAGTCATGTTGACAAGCCCCCCCCCCCCGTGTTTTTGTTGTTTTAACGACTAGAACAACGGTATCCGTTTTTTGGCTGCGAATCTTAATAAGGAAACACCGCAAAAGCAGCTGGTGGACATGAACCCCCGCCCATCTCTCAATGGGCCAAGGCATCCCTGGAAGGATGGGGAGACCGAAGAGGAGGAGAGATGGGAAGAGATGGGAACCTGCCGCCGCCAACTGTTTTCCGTGCGAATTTGCCCAGATGTTGATGTTGTTGTTGTTTTTTCAGATACCCTGTAGATTCATGTCACATTGTCATGGAGGTCCCTCAACATCTTTGGAGCAACTCGTGGCTGGAAAAGTCACAGCCGCCTGGGCGGTGGCAAACCCTTGAAGCCCAGCGATGCGCAGACTTCTGACGTCCGACTGTTTTGATTGATTAATGCTGACCCCATATTAGTCAACCCCAGTTTATAAGTATAGGGGTGTTCCCCTCCAAAAGTGGTCTGATTCCCGACTAAACCCAGGGAGAAGCATCCCCGTATTTATACACTGGTCTTGATTACTATGGGGTCAACATTACCAGGGTGACCATGGCTGGAGTCCAACTTATCGATCGTTGTTCAATTCGAATCGACCTGAAATCACCTTTTGGTTTTCCCTTTTGGTCCATGTCTAGTCACCCCAAAAGGTTAACTTTTTAGTTCTGGGTCCTTTGGGCAAGTGAGTGATGCTACCCCATCTGTAGTTGATTGCCCAGCAGAACATTCCCCGCCACAGGAGAAGAAGAGGATGGACTTGCAGGAAGCTCACGAGCTCTTGAACCTGGCGAAGGCGCGATTTTTCCGGGCTCGCGGGGCGAGAGGGGGACGGTTGTTGAAAAGCTGTGGAAACATGACAGGGGTTGATTCCTATCCATTGGTGGTTGTTAACACCTGGCTCATAGGTGAGATTCCCTGGGTAGATATAGGGAGCCCTGACATAACGAGTCCAATCATTGTGGAAGATGGTGACTAGACCCTTGTGATTCTGAATATTGAGCGTTGTTTGGAGGGGTGTGGCAGCACAGCGAACAGAAGATTGCGTTCACTGATCTGAGCTTGCTGCATGGCTTTTTGCTCGAGGATAAACAAGTAGGACCTGTCTTCCACATGGCTGTTATGAACATATATTCTGGTATCGTGCCACACTGCCTTGGTTTGAACGAGCCCATTGAGGACGATTATTGCGCAGCCATGTGCTCGGTCACTTCAGGCTCCGAGATACGTCTTCAGCCATTTGCTGCAAGTTGGTGTGTTGCGTTGTGTTGCATTGCCGCCTGCGTGGGCCTTCGATTTTTCACTCGGAGCCCTGTTTGCTGTTTTAGGGGGTATTGACTGTCAGGCTTGGGGTCAGTGCGTTGTCGATGTCTAAACACAAGTGTAGTTTGTAATCAACACCCTTGTCCGAGGTTTTGCTAAGCATTTCCCCTCTTCCCCAGTGTGTGTGTGTGTGTGTGGGACGGCTTGGGTGCACTCAGCCAATTCCAACCAGCATCCGCCACAGGACAAACCTGGGGTTCAGGGCTGGGAGCCTGCTCAGCGCAAGCACGAAGAGGGGCGGGGGAGGGGGTGGGGGAAAAAATGGAGAAAGTAGGGGGCCTGGGGGGTGGTCTGTTGATGGTTGCCTGTTATGGTTTTTATGTTCATCTCAAATCTATGTTCCCCCTTATTCGTTTTTAAAAGAGGGTTTTTAGGGGGCTTATTTATCGTTTTCGTTAAGGTAATCATTTGGGTAATTTCTCGCCTTGTTCATTGTTGGGCTAGGGGCAAACATTTTTTTCATTTGAAAGAGTTGACCCTTTTAGTAGTTATCAAGTTCTGGGGTGTTGGTGGGTCGTTTGTTTTCTTTGACGTTTATCTCTACAATTATGTATTTTCGTTCTACACTCTTGACAATATTTATATCTTCTTCCACTTTTTACATTTCCAAATTCATCAATTGTTTTATCATAAAGACATCTGTTGCATTTGAAGAATTCACCATAGTCTTCTGTTGCTTTTTCTTCTGTCATTCCATAATTATTCATTATAGTTTGCTTCACAACCATTTCTTAATATATCTTAACAACTTCTTTTTATGTGATTTTTATGTGATTGTCTAGTTATGTTTTATAGGTTGAAATTACAGTATAATGAAAGGTTATAAAAGTTTACACTGTTTAATCATATTATAATTAAATATTATGATTAAGCCATGAAATCATTGTTTCTGTTTTCTATAAATTTCAATTGCAACATGTTCGATAGTAATGATTTCGTGTCGTTTCATAGTCTGTTTGGTTTCTTCAACTGCTTGTTCAATATGGTATTGTAATGACGCTCTACTTGAAATCTTATTCTGTTTAGATGATGAATAAGAACGACAGTTGCAAATATTATTATGATACATAATTTTTGAACTAACTACTATTCCAACCTGTATTTCTTCATCATACTTCATCATTCTTAATAATTCTTTTGGTGGTTTCAACGCATATGAAAGCGCTTTATCACCTTTTAAGCATTTATTGCGAATCTCAACATAATATCTACTTTCTCCTACTCGTTCAGTGTAAATAGACGGTTTCCATTTCCTTTGTAAGACCCTTAATGCTTTACACTGTTTTAGTCTTTGCCACCCTTCACTACCATTAATGTAAGTAGTGATGATTGAAACTAAGCCTTCAGGTAAGCTAGCGCAATTCACAACCATAAAATTATTCTCTGACATTTTACCCTTACTCATTTTTCTCTTAATATATAAGGTAATATTTCTTTAAGTAGTTTTGGCTAGGGGGTTGCTGGTCGGCTGGTCTGGGTTTCAGGTTTAATTTAAATGTCTTAACCTCATTGTTAGATTATAAAAACTAGGTTTAATCATATTATAATTGAATAATATCATTAAACTAAATCACTCACGCTTTCCATCCACCTATTCCATCCCACCAGAATTCAATAATTCGCATCTGTCCATCTACTAGACTGTCTTCTGTGTTTAGTTTCCGTATCGCTCCCGATAAGATATAGTGATTAATAATCATAGCATTAAACTGCCCATCTCGGTTTAACTTTTTACCACAGTCTTTTATGATGTTTTCATCTGTTAGGTTTTCATACATTTCTTTCATGATGTCAAACCTAACAAATGAGTATATTGTCATCAAGTTTAATCCGCTATTATCCCTAAACCTGTTAATAACATCTTTCCAGAATTCTTCGTTTTCATCAACTGATGGCAAAGGGTGTCTTTTGACGAAATCCTTTATTTTGTTTAACTCGTCATCTAATTCCTTTTTATAACTGTCATTATCATCATCTTCTTCGTCTGATAGCACCCAGTTTGATAAGTCAGCAATCACTCCGACATTTTCAGTCATATTTTCACTTAATATAATAAGTTAATATTTCTTTAAGTAGATTTTTATTTTATGTTAAGGGGCGGGGTTTTTATTGAAAAAATATTTTCTAACAATTTAATATAATGGCGAGATTAACAAAAGACCAAATAATCAGCAACATCTATTACGACTTAGACGAGGGTTTCGGAAGCACACAAGCGACACACAAGAAGGCAAAGGAAGAAGACCCAACAATAACATTAGACGATGTAAAGTCTTTCTTAAAGAAACAGCCAAATAAACAAATCAAAAATTATAGAGGAACTAATTCCTATACCGCTCCATTCGCACGATATGAATATCAAATAGACATAATGCATATGTCTCCTTTAGCAAAAGACAAGAACGTTCCACAGTATGCTTTAGTCGTGATTGACATCTTCAGTAAATTAGCAGATGTAATACCGATGGAGGAAAGAGACGGAGAGAACGTTTTGAAGGCGTTGAGAGCAAGCTTTAAAAAGATGGGTTATCCGATGTCCGTGTATTCTGATGACGACGGAGCGTTTGCAACTAAAAATCACGTTCAGGATTTCTTCAACAGTGAAGGAATAAACCACATCGTTACGAAGACCCACGCAAATGTGGCCGAGCGTTTTATTAGAACGATGAAAAACAAAATTCACGATAGAGTTAGGTTTAACAACATGAAATGGACCGACGCCCTAACGCCGGCATTGAAACAGTATAACAGCACATCTCACTCATCAACAAGGATGACACCGTCTGAAGCACACAAGGACGAGAATGAAATAAATGTAAAGGTCAATCTTAAACTACGAGAAAAAAACAAAAGAAAGTATCCCAGAATAGTGGAGAACGACAAGGTAAAAGTGTTTCAAAAGAAAAGGGGTAATTACACCGACAGAAAGGAGTATAACTCTAAATGGTCTAATAAAATATTCAATATCGATAAAATTGAATATGATATTATGGGTAATAAAACTTACAAAGTAGCAGAAATAAACAAACCGCTTTTGAGACACGAAATTTTGTTAGTTAATGATTAAACGTATTTCTTGGTGTCTTCTTTATACTTGACTTGATAGTAATCCAGACTTGATTGTTTAGGTTCTTTTATGATTTTTTCATTCAGTTTTTTAACATAAATGTTTCGTTTATTTTTGTATTCGCTACTGTCTCTATCTACTTCTTTTGCTTGATAATTGTTATTGTTATCATATGTAGGTTTAATATTCAAGCTCTTTAAGATTTTCAGTATGTTTTCATTTTGCTCCAACACTTTTTCTAATCTTGGAAACAACAACTCTAAACTACTGTCAATGTTCGCTAAATGTTCCTCCATATATACTAAATTATAAAACTAAACTTTTAAAACTAAATGTTGCAATTATGTTAAATCTACTCTTTAAATACTATTTTTTCATCATTTCACGTATAGTTTCCTGAGTTTCGATATCACCATTTTCCGAAAGTGATGCATCCTTACCCCATTTAAAAGTTATATTATGAACATCCGTTTCCAGATTTATACTGTCTTTAGTTTTATCAATATTCATTTTCTTATCATTCTTACTTATTTTGAAACTTGACGGAATACACGAACATTTACAGTTTCCTTTCTTTTGTATTTCTAATTCATTTTTCATTTCTAAGATTTTTTTACACATTGGACAAGCAAACTCAATAACTGATGTTTCTTTAACAATTTCTTCTTTTTCTTCATCAGTCGAAGAAACAACTGGCTCGGACTTATTCTTTTTCTTTCTTCCCATCTATATTAATATTTATATTTTTAATATATTGTATTCCTAACTTAATTAATTCTAATGAATAATAACAACATTTCTTAATTTTATTATCGGTTATTATTACTTGTTCTATATTTTCTACTTTATCTATTATATCAATATAATCTGAATAACTTCTATTCATATAAAATAATAAATATAAAATATTTTCTAAATAACTTTAATATTATTTTATTATGTCTGATGTTCCAATAATAAAACCAATAAATATAACTGATTACGATTTCAAACAATCTAAATATGAACATGTACCAAAACTACCTTTTCGCTCAATTGTTGTTGCTTCATCAACGGGTGGCAAAACAGTTTTAATTCAAAACCTTATCCTAAATGTTTATAGGGACTGCTTCGCCCGTATATTCATTTTTAGCCCGTCGGTTCATAATGACCCTACCTTCGTTGAAGTCAAGAAATATCAAAAAGATAATATGAAGGTTGATGACGAAAAAGAAAAGTTATATTATGACACCTACCAACCTGAAGAACTGGAAGAAATAATTAACACACAAAGAAAGATAATTCATTATATGAAAGAACAGAAGATGAAGAAACTACATTCAATTTTAATCATTGTTGATGATTTTGCAGACGACCCTAAATTTGTTAGATACAGCAAGTTATTACATGGACTGGCAACGAGAGGCAGACACGACGCCATTAGTTTTTGCTTAAGTGTTCAAAAATATCGTGTCCTTGCTCCAATCATTAGGTTGAATTCTAGTTCGTTGTATATCTTTAAGTTAAAGAATGTATCAGAGTTAATGTCATTCATTGAGGAAAACTCCGCCATTGTTGATAAAGAGCAACTGTTAAATATGTATCATAAAGCGGTAGATGATAAACCATACTCCTTCTTTTATGTTAATATGAATTCCAAAGATGTTAATAATATGTTTTATGTTAGATTTGAAAAAGCATTTAAAATAAAATAAAGATTGAAATATATTATGATATTTTATGATTTACCATTAGACATTAAAAACCTTGTATTATCTTATAATTTAGGTGATGTTAGATTATTAAAAATAAAAAATAATAATATTATTAAAAATTATATTAGTAAATTTAAACCAGTGTATAAGTCTTACAAATTAAAGAATTCACAGTATTTTGAAATTGATAATATCATTATGAAAAATATTATCAAAAACGGCATATCATATATTTTTAACTTAAGCGAGTTAGATAAATTACATCAAAAACATAAACCATTAAAATTATTAATTGAATATGATATATTTGTTACATCTACCTCATTTACTTTTTTTAATCATGTTCGTAATCGTACTTTAACATCAAATAATTTATTTGATATTTATTATTTTCTTAATAAAGACCTTTATAAAACTAATTTAGTGTATAGGGACAATGTGGTTAATTTTATTTCATTACAAGTGAAAAAAATAACTATTAAAGTCATCAATTAAGAAAGACAAAGTTTTATTAGTAAATTTTATTCATATTTTTTAATTAATAATGTTAATGAATCATATTAATATTATTAATTTAAATCAATGAAGCGTTGCATAAATTCAACGCAGGTAATTTATATAATAGTTTGTCCGATTTTTGATTTTCTAACTTTTCTATTCTCGCTACACATTCTTGAATAGATTTTATTATTAAAGTATCCGCTCTCGTTTTTTCATCTACTCTTAAATTTTTGATGTCTTCCATACTGTTATTTTCTTCGTTTTTGCTTTGACCAATACCCATTATATATTATTATTTAGATTTTTCTTTTTTCAATTCCTTAACTTCTTTTTCAAGTTTATCTATTTTATCATTTAATTCTAATACTGCTTTATGAACCAACACGGGTAAAACTAAATAATTTAATCCTAAATATTCTCTGTCCTGACATACAATATTTTCAAACTCTTTAGGAATTGCTTTCAATACTTCATCTGCGATATATCCTATATGAGTTTTACCACCATCATTTCTATCGTGTCTCTTAAACTTCTTTGGTTTAAATTTCTTAATAACATTCATACAATTAGATTTGATATTGTCTATATCATATTTCAATCTTGAATCAGATGAATCAACAAACGTTCCGTTAATCGTTACGGTTGTTGCTGTTAAATCTATATTAGTTCCTGTTGATGGTTCAATTAAATTACATAACATTTTTTTCGTTCCTGCAACCGTTATGTTTTCATTAAAAGTTGATGGAGCATTATTTGTAAAACTTTCAGTATTTACTGTTGTTCCAAATGTCTTATCAATAGATAATAAAACTGAAGGTGTACTTGAAGCATCTGAAACTCGAAAAGCTGTGTTTGATGTTCGGAATATTATATCAATTGTGGATAAATTAGTTCCATCATAGTAAGTTGATATTTCACTTGTTCCCATTAATATATCTGTTCCTGTTGTCATTGAAATATTATTCAAAAATGAAACCGTTGTTAAATCAAATGATTGAATGGTATTAGTTGCTAAATAAGCATTTTGAACTGCTAAGTTAGTATCAACGGTTATTAATGTTCCACCGTTGGGTGATAAATGATTGCTTCTTAATGCTCCATTGGTTTTAATATAAACATCATCAGCAAATAAATTACCCATAAAATCAGCAGTAGAAGTGTTAAAAGTCCATCCACTGGTAATATTAACTGCCCCGACTATGTTAGACTGAACAGCGGGGTCTCCACAAATAAATCTAATTGAAGAATTAGCATCGCTATTCCTCATATCAAAAGATGAAAAAGCACTAACATATCTATATAATTCGCAGTTTGTATCAATTGTTAATTTACCATCAGTAGCAATATTAACATTATCACAATTAACATCAGCATTCGTATAAATATTACCTAGCACATCAATAGGCTTGGAAAAAATTGTTTTTCCTACAAGCCCATCAGCCATAAAATATTGGTTAGAAGCATTAGTTATATCTCCTACACTACACGCTACAAAATTAGGATGATGCATATAAAAACCTTCTGTTGCATCTGGTGTATATGTTTCTAAATATGGTTCTAATCCATTTATTGAAGTATTGATATTATCTATTTTTGTTTTAATATCCGTTGAAAAATCATTATTTGTAAATAAATTTCCTTTCATATAAACAGCACCTTCAAAATATGATGTTCCGTGCATCTGCGCAAAATTATATGAAGTATGAACATTACCATTAATTGTAATTCTTGAAGCATTATTAGGCCTTCCAATAATGACATCTCCCGTATTCCACCCAAGTAATAATCGATAAGGCGTAGCACCTGTTAGTCCTTGATAAGAGTCCAACTGACAACCTCTTTTAAATTCTAAACGTTGATTACTTACAGCATCTTGAATTCTTAATATAGGATTAGTATTATCTGTTAAACTAATAATTAATGGCGAATTCACTGTCTGTAATGTTGTATTAACTTTGTCTAATTTTTGACTTATTACTGTATCTTGTGCGCTATCATTTGTAATTATTGAATTAATTGTATTTGTATTTCCCGTTATTAATCCACTTAATCCATCTGATTGTAAAACATAACGAGCATCAGAACCTGCTATATCTAAAATAGATGAACACGAAAATAAACCTGATACTTGTAAATTACTTAATATTGTAGTATTATGATTTAATATTATTTTATCATTTTGAAAAGTTGAAGAATTATTAATTTCTACATCTCCAAAACCTCTTTGATTTAAAAACATTGTCGCTCCTGTTAAACTTCCATAAACATAAGTATCAATATAATTATTGTATAATTCATGATAATAATTATAATTTCCAAATTCTGCTATTTTGAAAGTTGAATTAGTTGTTATATTATGTATTAATGTATTATTTAATATTGATGTATTTAACTTATTTGATAATAAATTATTAGTCGTTATTTTATTATAATAATCTGCTTCATTAAGTGAACCTCCATTCTGTAAATCTGATATGGCTGAAATATGTGAACTGACTGTACTATTTAATCCTGTTATTAAATTAGTATTTGAAGAAATATTATTAAAATTAGTTGTCATAGTAGAATTTAAATTATTTATTAAATGTGTATTAGAAGAAATATTATTAAAATTAGTTGTTATAGTAGAATTCAAATTATTTATTAAATGTGTATTAGATGAAATATTATTAATATTTGTATTAATTAAGTTAGAATTAGAACTAATGTTATTAAAATTAGATGTTATAGTAGAATTTAAATTATTTATTAAATTTGTATTTGATGAAATATTATTAAAATTTGTATTTGAAGTTATTGTCAGATTACCTATTAAAAATGTATTTGAACTAATATTATTTGATAATACATTAACTTCCGTCTTATTGTATGATTGATTTATATCATAAAAATTAGCGTCAATCTGTGCTTTTGTGTAAGTATCTACTTGGTCTGCTTTATTGTTGAGTAAATCAATTATATCTGATTGATTAGCGTATATGTTTCTAATGTTTGTTACCCCGCTTGTAGAATTGATTTCGCTAATTGTGTGCGCTACAACATTCTCAAAGTTTGTTAAATTTATTGAAGGCATAATCGATATAATTAATTGTAGAAATTAATTATATTAATTATTATTGTTAATGTAATCTTGATGTTTTTTACATTTTAGATGTTCCGCTTTATGACAATTTGTATATTTACCACCACACGGACATTCAATTTTAGTTGATTTCCAGGCTTTATCTCTTTCATAGATTTTATCTTTATCTTTTGCTTTCTGTGCTCTGTTTTGCTCTCGCAGTTTCTCACGGTTCTTTTCAGCCCATTCCCTCCTACATTCTAAAAAGTGGTCGTGGTGTTTATCTCTGTATTCTCTTCTTTGTTCTGCAATTTCAGTTGGCGTTCTTTGTTCAACTCGTCTATTGATTGTTGCAAGTTCTCTTATCAGCTCTCCTTCTCTTTTGTTGAGATGTTCTTTATTTTTACACGGGTAATCTTCCACGAGTTCTATGTAAAAATGTTCTATACCTATTTCATTCATTTTTCTTGTCAATGGCATTTTGTCAGGATACATTTTTGCATCGCTTCTATGTTGAACCATTCGCCTTGACAAACTCACAACCGTAGAACCTATATATACTTCATCCGTGATGTCATTTTTAACAGCGTATATTTTACCATTTTGATATATGTTCTCCATTATATAACATAAAGCGGGATGTCTTTAAACCTATTTTTACTTATTTTTAATCGAGTATCTGCACTCCGGCGTCTCTAATGGATAATATTTGTTCTGATACTAATGTTATATATATCGTGTCTGGCATATTTGCTGATACCATATTTCCAACAGGTTTCACACGAATTAAAAGCTGTTGCCCTGCTTTTGTGTTAATTCCATTATATGAACTATCGGGAACCTTTTCGAAATCCATAGCAAAGATAAACTTATCAACACGATAAGCAGAATATTCAATCGATAAATGGTGTTGATGGAACAATGGTAAATTTAATGCTTTTCGTAAATAATAGAATGCTTGTGTTAATGAACGGCATGGACACTCAGGATATAGTTTTGACCCTAATTGAAGTTGAAATTCTAAATCAAGGTCGTGATTGTAGTATCCGCTTTCTTGGTAGTTCAAATAATACATAGGATGTTAGAAGTTGTTGTATTCTTTCATAACGTGAATATCACCTACTCCGCTTTTACTGAAAGAGATGAACGCGGTAGCGAGTTTAGACACTGAACGAACAACAGTAGTGTTATTTGACGACGAACCATCGGGAACTTGATTAGATTGACAAATGTAAGTATTATAAGTAATAGGTAATTCTTTCCCATCAAGTAGGTGTGCAACATATTTATTATGAAGGTCGTTGTCCAAGCTTACCAAATCAGTTTGAAGGAATGCATTACTAATTGAGAACTGCTCATTTGTATGAAGGCATGAGTCTGCGTTGCCACTTTCTGGAAACCTCGACCCGCCCGCTGAAACAACACAATCAGTAAAATTTGAAACTAGTTCAAGTTCTAAAACAAGAGGACACGCTTTTAACGGGATATACTTATATTGATTGAATAAACCAAGCATCGGTTTAAATCCTACAACCATTTTGCTGTTAAAGCCTGGAATTGTGTAAGCGTCATATGCAGGACCAATATGACCCGATGCAGGAACTGCACGACGTGTGTTTAAATCATCATCATATCTATAACCAAAACTCTGGGCGTCTTCATTGTCTCTTGCTCCTTTTGACATCAAGCAACACATCATGTGATGATTTCGGTTGTAATAATCAATGTCTTCAACAAGTTGATTACCAGCAATTAGTCTTGCTCTTCTAAAAAAGGAATAAGCAGGAGACAGAGGACGTAAGCGTTTATTGTCTGACGAGTCAGTGTTTTCAACAGTCATATAAACCATTACACTCTGCGGGTCAAGCCAAGTATTATCTTCAGCATTTAAAGCTATTTTCAACACACGTTGACCAGATGAAGGGGTGTAGATATTACTCCCAGAAGGGAAAAACGAGACAGAACGACGGTCGTTGATATAACTTGCACCTTTATTTAATTTGAATGAGAGGTTGTCAATTAGAATATCTTCAGCACTAAAAGTTTCCATTGCTATATATAATTTAATTTAGAAATAATTTAAACTAAACTAAATTGATAAATTTATACATTTATTAATTTCTAAAACAGAATTAATAATTATGATTTACAAATTGATGAAATTTTAATTTCATTAATTTCTAAAACATATTTTATATATGTTTTACAAATTGATGAAATTGTAATTTCATTAATTTCTAAATCATAATTAAGAATTATGATTTACAAATTGAATAATTTAGTGTAATCCTTTTGATTAGAATTAATATTTTTAAATATTTTCATTTTCTTTTTCTTAATCTTATCTTCAACTGGATTATTCCCTTTTTCTTTCTCCATTACTAATTCTCTAATTTCTTCATATGTACTTTTCTTATACTTTTTATTTTCATTCTTAATCATATCATCCGTTGTTTCATTGTCATATTTCTTACGTTGTATCATAACAATAATATGAAAATAGATTTGCGTTTTTTCTTTTTACTATTTCATCAAGGTCTGATTGAGTATGATTACAATTGTTAGTGTTGTCATTGATGAGGACATAACCATTTATATATTTTGGTACAATCATATTATAAATTGAAGTAATCCAGTTATACTCAAAATAGTCAGGTCTAACACTGACACTCCTAATAATGAAACATCCACACAGACATTTTACATGTGTTCGTTTATTATCTCTATTTAAATACCTTAATCTTTCTACAAGTGTTAATGGTTTAAAGTTTGTTTCACTTTCTGTCAAGTTTTCTTTTAACTGATTATACATATATAATATTATATAGCTATATATTTAAGTACTTATTTAACTATATTATCTCCCTGACCGGTTCAATGCTTCTTGAAACATCTTTGCCTTGGTCTCCATATCCAGTTATGTAATCGTGGTTAGTAAATGGATTTAATGAACCAGTATAAACAGTTATAGCGCCACGGTCAGCAATACTGACAGGGTCTAAGATACTTCTAAAATTAATGTAATAATCGGTAATTTTAGACCTTCGTGATATAAACGGCGCTCCATAAGTGGTTAAAGTTAATTCTCTTTCAGGGTAATCTTTTGTTATCTGTGCCCCTACACTTGAACCGAGACTATGTGTTATAAGATGTTTAACTTCATTGTTTTCATCCAATGCTGTTGATGTGTCTTTATATCGTTGTGAATATTTAGTCATTTTAAAGGGAAGTCCTACATCTGTCAGAATGTCATTAATAGCACCTCCAAAAGTTCCTTTTCCAAATGTTCCGCTTATATACATTTTATCACCATCAATATAAAAACCCTGACCATTGCCATATGCTCTACTCAATCCTTGTGCATCAGTTAAATTTGAATTAGGATAATAACTATTTAATATTTTGTCAGTTTGTTTCATAACATTAGTTATGTTAGTTGTTTTCTTATAAGGTTGATAATGTTTAATTTTCCCATGCTTCATGTCATAAATTAACTTTTTATTATTAATCATATAATTAAAGTTATAAATTAATTTCTCAATTAATTAATAATGCTGACTTACAGCTTTGCTCTAAGCAACTTTTCATATAGAAAAGTTGACTTACGTCGTAGTCCTAAGCAACATAATATTTTTTGATTAGAAAATTTATTTTCTAATCAAACATATTATGTTGACTTACAAGAAGGTCTATATTGACAGCGCTCATAGAATTAGTGGTACATCATCAAATTTCAAAGTTGAATTGCCGGAAACATAACAAACAGACAACGGAGTACATTGCTACATTCACGAAATAACATTACCTAACTCGTGGTATTCAATACAGTCAGGATTAAATAATATACTATACTTTTATTCTTCTCCGTTAGTTCCAGATGAAGATAATACTAATGTCCATTATTTAGCGTTACAATTGGACGAAGGAGTATATACTGGCACAGAACTAGCGACAGAATTAAAGGCAATAATAAATGGTATTGTTGATAATGCTAATTTCTCAAATACTTATGAAATTTCTTACAGTGTAAAAACTAATAAAATAACAATTTATTCAAACTATGCTGATAGAAAGTTCGCTGTATTAACCGATGAACAAATGAAACTAACATATGCAGATTATATATGGAATGGAAGTTTTAATGTTAATAACTTACAGTCTGTTAATGAAGTTTTAGGAAATTATCAAATGGTAGTTTATCAATATAATAATCCTTATGTTTCTGGTTTCGTTAATCTTCAACCCATTAGAAATATTTATATTCATTCTTCTCAATTGTCTAATTATAATCAAGTAAATTTAATGACAGGCGATAGCACAGTTGTTAAGAAAGTGCCAGTCTCAGCACCACACGCGGGAATTGTCTTTGATAATGAAATGAACCCTCTCGATTACTTGGATGTGTCAAATAGAAGCTTTAAACAGTTAGACTTTTGGTTGTCTAATTCATTAGGAAATGAAATTAATTTAAACGGTGTAAATGTTAGTCTGAGTCTACTTTTCGTAAAAAGCGATATTATTTAAATAATATAAAGATTTTCCATATGGAAAATCTATATATATTATATGTCAAGTATTGAGGTAGTAGATGTTAATAATGAAACTAAAACAGAAGAAGCACCTGTTAATAATGAAGTCGTTGAACAAAATGAAACAGTTAATGAAGAACCAACGTCAGAAGAAGTTATTCCTGAACCAAAAGCGAAAGCAAAAGCATTACCAAGAACTAAAAATGAAGTTGAATTAGTAGAATGTGAACAATGCTCTAAAAAGATGACATTGAAAAGTTTGAGACACTCACATCCCAAAAATTGTAAGGGAGCACCTACTGAGTTGTTACCAGTCAATCCACAAAAGAATATTAGAAAGATACAACCTGAAGTTATTTCAGAGATTAAGAATGAGATTAAACAAGAAGTGATTAAAGAAACTATTAAGAAACCCACGGCAACAGAACTATTAAACCAACATTATGATGAACTTAAACAGAAGAAAAAACAAGATAAACAAGAAAAAATAAACAAATTATCTTCATCAATGTTTTAAATAATAATCTAATTATAATATATATTAATAATGCTTATGAGAAGTCATAGAAATGTAGAATTTAAAAGGGCGCCACAAGTAG
>CAUJNA010001090.1:0-95000 GCA_963377175.1 Effrenium voratum
TACTGAGTGGATGAAACGCACAACTGTCTCAACTTCTTGCAACCATTCCACATGTTCTGACATCGCCAGTCATTCGGATCTTGTTTGGAGATATCGATTTCAGTGCCCGGTGGGTACTGCTTCATCGTCTTCTGAAACTTCTGGACTAGCGGATCTTGGATGACCAATGGTTGAACGTCCTTGTTGAACGGGAGGTCTTGAATTCTGACCGTAAGACTACTGCTGGTCATGTTGAACTCCTTGTCGGTGGCTTCCATCTCCTTCCTCAGAATGTCAACCTGCTTGACGGTGAATGGTTCAAAAAGGTCCTCCAAGAGGTACACCTCGTTGTCAAGCGGTTTCACCTTCAGGTGTCTGAGGAGGATGTGGGCGAGATCCTGACAGAACTGGTAAGGATAAACCTGTGCCAGCTTCGTTCTGCTTCCGAAAGTACCAGCATTTCCCTCGAGGGGTTGGTGTTCATGCTTGACTGAGCTGGTAGAACTTTTACACCTTCTGAAGATCGGTCTCATTACCTCTAGAGGTAAGCAGTGCATCAAGCTCGTGGGCTTGAGACTTCTGAGCCCGGACTCAGGATCTTTCAGTCCGTATGCACACGGATGGATCTGAAAACAGTTGCTGCATACAATTCAGATACCATATCTTGGATGCCTGAGGATTCTCAATGATGAAATATCTTCCGTGCTTCAGCTGGTATCTCGCAATGGATGCCACAAGTTCAACCATGGGAAGATAGCGTTTCCGCTTCTCCCAGACTCTTTGTTGGTCTTGTTGGATGTTCTGCATGTTTGACCACGGTCCACAGACCGGTGCCATGAGGATTACATCCGGCGCTTGCTCTCTGATGATCTCCATGACCATGTGTCGTCCCTTGGATGTCATTACGTCGAATCTGGTGCGGATGTCTACAGGAGTCCCAACCTTAAGACCTGAGAGTGCACAGCATTGACTGAATCTGGCACTTCCTGCAAAGATCTCGAGAACGTGGATCTTTCCTAACCGTACACAATTCCAGTGTGCTTGTTCAGGAATGGATGTGAGGTCCTCGACAAACATGTTCTCTGCCGGATGAGGTGCTGCAGGTTTGGGAGTTGTTTTTCCCACAATACGTAATGGCACTGAGGATTTGGGCTTAGGAGCTTGGTGCTGGCAGAGGAGCCGGTTTGCTCCTTCTGCAAGGATTCTCGCTCTTCTGGCAATAGAAGATCAATTCCAGGTTTCCCCGGAGGGATGGTTTCATCCTTTCTGACCTTCGTCATGTTAACCTTGATGAGTCGAGTCCCAAGATCAAGTCCTACCCTTGCTCCTTCAATGCAAATGACTTTTCCTTTTATCCATATTCCTCCCTTACTTCCATCGGAACGGATCTTGGATTTGTCTTCCTGCCAGTAAAATACCTTGTCCTTCACCTGAAGAGGCTTAGAACTCATTCGGAGATTTTGAGCAAGGTCTCGTCGGATGTCTTCGGATTGACGTGCTTCTTGGAAAGCTTGCTTGGACAGCTGCTTGATCTGGATGGCTGTCAGCTCTTCTTCATTCCTGTCAATCGTCAACTGAGTTGGTGTTGCGACATCGAGTTGGATGAGATCTGCTGGTCGTCTTCCGAATGCGAGCTCTAATGGTGTTACAACCCCGTAGGTGACAGTCTGATTGCTGACAGTTGCAGCTGCCTTCACCAGCTGTCTGTGTGTCACTTTCTTCAGTGTTGCAGGTGCTGTTCCTGCCTTGATGGAACTCAGCATGATTTGAGTTGTGCCTTCAGGAGTCGAACTGCTGCTTCAGCTCGATTTGGCCATGGTGTGTTTGGTCCCAATGATATCGGTGTGATGTCAAGGGATTGATAGAAATGTCCCCATGTCTCCGTCATGAAGGCTTGATCTGCGACAACTGATTTTGGCTGCAAATGGTACTGGCCAAAATAGTTCCTGAGGACAGTGATGTTCTCGACTTCTTGCGTAGTCGTCACTGCATCTGCAGTGAGCAATGTTGTTGCTCCATCCAGGATGACAAAAACAATGATGTGTTCTCCTGTTCCAAGAGGAACTTGACAGTGTCATGTCACCAAAGGTGTCCGCTCGAAATCCACTCGTCTTGCTTCGTGATGGTGCATGTTTTGCCGCTTGGCAAACTTCACATTCACTTCGGGTTTTGTCAAATAGATCGAATGTCGATTTCGGCAAATGAAGTGAGCGAGTTCTAAATCGAAATTGATCTGTTGTCATGTGGTGATGCTGGAGGTGGAGCTTCTTCAACTCTTCGGGGTTTGACAATCGCTTGTGGATTCTTCCTAGTGCAAGCGGAAGCGTTGTAGGTTCTTCTGAGGATGGTGCGAACGGATCTGGCTCAATGGTCGACCGGCCCTTCTTGTCGATGATCCTGTCTGCTGCCGATCCTGAGCCTGCTTCTTCATCCTTAAGCGAATTGTCCGCGAAGGTGAAAATGGTCTTACCTATCCACAGGTTAATCATAGGTTTGTTTGCCTGGGACGTATCCAATTGTCTTCTAGGATGTCTGGATCTCCACCTTCGGATGCATCAATGATTTCCGTAGTACGCTCTCGGCTGATGTTATCAGGATTGATTGGACATTCCTTGGCTCCATTTGGTGTGAACAGTGCCTGATGTGCACGCGGATGAGCTGCTTGTTCTTCTTGTCAAGGATCCAATGGTCCTGCTTCTGAGGCCCAATGATTTTAGGAGTTGCTAGGCCCTCCTTCGTCTCGGATGATTTTGCTGCACAAACAGTTTCACTCTTGGAGATATCCCCGGAGGGAAACTTGATTCTGTTATCATCATCATAGACGTAGTTGGTGAGGCCCTTATGAGCAATTTCTCCATGTGAATCTTTACTCTTGCAACTCCAGCGAGATCGACGAGTGCATGTCCTGTACCGGATACCGGAACTGCTTGCCGGTTCATGCCAAAAGCCTTGCGTGTGATTTTGTCACATTGAGGTGTGTGCTCTATGGTCATGTAGAGGTTCCGCATCTGACTGATGCTGAGGAGGATCGGTACAGTTCCTTGCTCAAGGACGTCGATGTTGGTACTGCATGGAGGAGTTGCGTGATATCGAAGATGCAGGGTCCAATTTACCCTGGCTGTTTCTCCATTTGCAAAAGTGAACTTGGTCTCGGCCGGGATGTACTGATCGGAGATGATGTCCTTCATTGGTTCGATGGCCTGAGTAAAACGCTGGATTGCATGCCAGCTGCCCATGGATCTGGTACATCCGTTGTCCAGGATCGCATAGGTTGGATTGTGCTGAGGGTTAATAACAGGCGCCATCAGCTTTGTTGCCAAAAGGCTGTGATTTGTTGCGACGGACAAATTGTGTTCTGAAACTGCATCTGATTGGATCAGCTTCCCGTGGATGGCCTCTTTCTCATGATGCTCATATGCGTCATGGAATGCCATTAGCGCTTGTCCTGTACTGGATGTCTCATGGGATGAGTGCCAGCCTTGTTCGTTCCATGGCGGCAGCTGGGCGGGCATCGATAAATTGAGTGTTTCCTCCGTATAGCCTTGTGGTTTGGCCATACTTGAATAGGCTTCCATGAAGCCTTCTCCATCGGATGACATCTTCCCTTGGCCCTTGGATCTCTGCGGAAAACCCGCTCCGCTGCCACAAATTGAGGCCCACTGCCTCAGGCGCCTATCCCAGAAGGGAACTGGTACCCTGTGGTAGTAGAGGTCGTTGATTTACAGTCCAATATGCCAATATGGGATTGTCCCTGGTGGCTTGACTTCACTGATATTCCTGCTAGCGGTCTCTGGTACTGCTATCGCATGAATGCAATATGCTATATACAAGAGCGCCTTGTTGCAGGAGATCAATGGTGTAACAAACCAAACACAGGGGGGCGGCGGCAGCCACCCCACATTATGTTTGAAGAAGTGTTGATTCAATAGGGGTGCAACTTCTCTGCTAGCAATCTAAACAGTAGCGGGTGGGTTGTGGGGGGGGGGGGGCTCCCCCCCAAGATGATGTTCGAAGAAGTGATGGTTCAAATAGGGAGGAACTGGTGATGCTGGTGATGCGGGAAGCCACATTTAAAAAAACAAATGAAAGGGTGCAAAAGCCACAAAGCCCGGACAGGAGCTGGGTGCGAAGAGGAACTGGGAATGCAGAGGATGCGAAAGGCCAAAGCCAAGAAGCCGAAAAGCCCAGAAGCCAAGAAGCCGAAAAGCCAAGAAGCCAAAAAGCCGAAAAGCCAAGAAGCCAAAAAGCCAAGAAGCCAAGAAGCCAAGAAGCCAAAAAACAAATCCGAAAAAACAACAAAAAATCCAAAAATAAATACCCCTCCGAGTTCTTTGGTGCGATTGATGATCCAGCGGTGGTTGTTGACGTGTCCTCTATTCTCGGCAGTCTCTGCTGCCGGCGGCAACGGAATACCAGTTCGCCGTCCTGGTGTCGTGTTGTTTGCGAAATGCTGCTAGATCAAACAACGCATGATTACTCTTGGATACCGGTGTGGGTTGTCGTATCATACCGAGCGCCTTACACGTGATCTTGTCACATTGAGGAGTGCGCTAAAGTTTCCGCGTCTGATCAACACTGAGCAGAATCGGGACTTGCGCTTGCTGTAGGATATGTAAGTGGTGAAGTGTTGAAGAAGAGCCGGAGAGTCCACAAATGTGAGCCTGGTGTTGCACGGGGTATACTCGTACTTCATCCGGTGAGGATATGGTTCAATTGCCTTGATGAATCTCTCCGCTGCGCTGCATACCAACTGCCCATTGATGATGGGCGCCATGAGTTTTACTGGCCGAAGCTTGAGCTGGATTTGGCGTTGCGTGTGGAGTCATGTTGAAAGTCACGCCATTTTGAGCGCGTCGACTTGCGCAGAACCAACTGCTAGATATGCCAGGAACCATTGTTTTGGGCTACTCTTCCACTCTGACAGTCATCCTATCCTGATACGACTCTGCTGGTATGTCAACAGGAGGCTGTGTGGCTTCCTGTGCTTTGGCATTGTGATCCATGGTGAAGGTCGCGGTCTTCCTTTTTCTTCTGTCATCATCTTTTTGTTTTGTCCTTTGATTTGCTGAAAGGTTTTCCTTTCCCGTTTTGATACCAAGGTTGCGGTTTTCTTTCCTGAAGGGTTGGAACCGGCCTCTTTGGCGCTCCTTTCTTGCCTTTTCGCGCCTTGCCGGACTTGACAAGTCTGACATTGAAATCTTTTGAGAACAAACACATCGTGGTCTTCCAGCTGCCAGAATGCTTCTTCATCGTCTAATGGACAACAACCCTCTTCGTCTTCAACCCAGAATATCTCCTTGTTCAAGGATATAGAAGGTCTTGGATCTGCCTCCGCCAGCCGGACGGACATTTTGGATTCTGAAGAGCTTTTTATGATGAAGAAAAATGTCAATGTATTATCTGATAATGGGAAAGCCTGCGAATGCTCCTGTTTCTTGCCTTGGACAAATCGTTCAAAGTTTTCTTGGAGCGCTGCGTCCGGGGTAAATTGGATCATCATGGATGCTGCGGCTTCTTGCGGCAGGCCCGTCATAGCGGCTATTTCAGCACCTACTGATCAAGCATTCTTTTACTTGCGCAATTGACTGCCTGAATATACTCAGGACTTGTTTGGGTGAATCCGGGAGCTGTGTCCTAGCAAGATAGAAGAAGCCGGCAGCCTGGAGAATCCCGAAATTACTGGCAAAGATGACGAATTCAGTGTTACCTCGGCGATGAAGAAACTGAGGAATCTGTAAAGGAATGCACGCGCGCCCCTCAAGAAGTATCTGCTCCGTTTTCTGGAGCTCACAGTAAAAAGATGCGTCCTCGACAAGCCGGTTCTTGAGAAACGGATGTGAAACCGTGAATGTAGTCCAATCCCGTACCAGATCTTCATACCGAAAGCAACCAACACGGCCGTCATACGATGGAGGCAATTTTGCACTCATCGAAAGATTAATGGTCATGGAAACTCACGGCGGCTTCCAAGGAAAGCCGCTGCAGGTGGTTCTGCTCCATGGAAGTCCTGTTCACTCGACATCCTGCTTTCAACAAAAGTGCTCCGCTGCCACAATTGAAGTTATCTACTCCGACGCAGAAGGAAAATATGTATTGAAGAGGTGAATGACCAAATGGAATTGTAAGAAGTGTTTGGTTCCAATCGGAACAAGCGTAAACTGTACCGCAGTCAGCAAAGCGCAGGCTTTTTGTCTATGAGCTAGAGATTGCACAAGAAAAACACACACTCTCATTAATGGACAAGGATGAGAAAAATCAACAGCGCAACAATACAGATGTGGGGGCTTTAGTGGAGCCACCCCACACCTACCTTGAACCGCTCAAACACCACCACTGTCGAAGCCAACTTAAGCGCACGCTAAAGTGGCCGGGCCAGAGCCGTCCCACCAACCCGCCAGCCAGCCAGCCAGCCAACCGGCCAACCAACCAACCAACCAACCAACCAACAAACCAGCCAACCAGCCAACCAAGCCAACCAAGCCAACCAAGCCAACCCAGAAGTGCCAGGGCTGGGCCCTTTTGAGCAAGATACACATTTAACCCAGCTCACGCTCTCTTGGATTGTTGCCCATGCTGAGCCTGAGCTTCCAAAGAAATGCAAAGGCGCGGTCGTACTTCTGCATGGCTGCCGGAGTGAACACCACCTCGCTCGCTTGGCAATCGGTTGACTTCCTTGATGCTTCATTTGTTTCTTTCGAGTGGCATGGAGTGGGGAATTGATGGAGTAGTCCAGAAGGAAGATATCCCATCCGCGCTCACCAGCTGATGGGCTCAGCAGCTTGACGCCCAACCTCGCCAGCACATCCGCTGCGCAGAACTGGGCATTGGACTGGCGAAGTGCCTCAGATGGAAGGACACAAAGAAGGGAAAGGGACCACGGTCCAGGGAGGGATGAAACGGGGATGAAGATGTAGATGGGGACTAACGAAAACCACAAATCAAAATCGAAAAAGGGAAAGGAAAAATTGCGCGAATGAAAAGAGTAGACAAGCAAACAGAGCCGTTTCCGGGAGAAGCGAACTGCCAGGAGGCCATGTCCAAGACGGCCATGAGCTGGTGGCGGTGCACCTTCTTGGCATCCGCATTCAGCTCCTACCCGAAATTTGCAAACGACAAATCGGAATTCGAACCGAGATCGAAAGCGGAAGCGGCTCTGGTGGGATTCCGCTTTTGCGCCTTGTTGAGCTCTCAAGATCTCTCACATCACATTGGCCCTCTGCATGCGTCTCAGCTCCGAATTGCCTCGGAGCGCCCTCATACACAAGGACATTCCTTTGAGTTGATTTACGTGAAGCAAAGACATGAGCTTGATGGCATTTTGTTGTACGGTCCTCTTGCGCCGCATCCATGAGACTTTCGATGAAGTCCCCCTGGCCCAAAAGGAGGAAACGCCTGGCGGAATGAATGACACTCTGCACATGCAAGCAACCCCAAGATACATGCCTCAAAGCCAGGGCATGTTCACCTTGGCAACTGGAATGCAGAATTTGAAGCATTAGAACAATTTGAATCCGCCGGCGCTGCCGGCGTGTCTTGTGGATGCTCTTGTATGTGTAGTCTTGTTTGTGTTTTAGCGCTGTGTTGTAGAATTGTTCTTTGGCGCGGATTTTTGCCTCGTCTAAACTGACGTCACCCCCCCCCCTCCCCCCCGTCCGGCTTCTTGCGTGGTCTTCCGGCTTCTTCCGGCTTCTTCCCGTAGTCTTCCGGCTTCTTCCCGTAATCTTCCGTAGTCTTCCGGCTTCTTCCCCCCGCAATCTTCCGTCGTCTTCCGGCTTCTTCCCGTAGTCTTCCGTAATCTTTCCGGCTTCTTGCGTGGTCTTCCGGCTTCTTCCGGCTTCTTCCCGTAGTCTTCCAGCTTCTTCCCGTAATCTTCCGTAGTCTTCCGGCTTCTTCCCGTAGTCTTCCGTAGTCTTCCGGCTTCTTCCCGTAATCTTTCGTCGTCTTCCGGCTTCTTCCCGTAGTCTTCCGTAATCTTTCCGGCTTCTTCTCCTAGTCTTCCGATAGTGTTTAGGGACCGAACAACGCGCGTTAGGACTCAATCGTGTGTCCTGTGCTTTCGGGCGGCGGCCGGCCTCATTGGTCCAATCAGGGCCTGCTTCCAAAAATGCACAACAGCGCGCCTCTTCCAGCACAAACTGCGCTTGGTCTATCGCATTTTTCTTCAACTTCAAGTTTGTGACGAAGCCGCGCAACTCAGACAAGACCTCAACTGCACCCCTGGAAGTAATTCTGTAATTCTGTTTTCATCCAAGTTCAAAGCATCAAGCGTGGAGCGTGTTGCTCGAAGTAGGTTGAGCAGCTCGACCAGGAATTCGTCGTCAAGGTCATTCTTTGAAAGGTCCAGGGCACCAACAAATCTTTCCAAGGCCCCGTGGCCCAAATAGAACTTGCACGCACCTTTCGGAACTCTGACGCCTTGCAGCATGTGTACCAGGACTCCACCAGAGACCTTTCAAGCAGACCTGCGCGCGAAATGATTGACATCCTTCAGCCTCCGTCAACTTTGGATCCGCTCCAAATTTATCATACCTGCTTGCTTCTATTCTCAAAGCGCCGTCTTCGAACCATGCTTTCACTCCCCCGCTCTTTTCTGGCAGCTGTGAATGTGAATCGTCCTCTGGCCTGTCCTCAACATCCGATCTCCCAAGCTCTGCTTTCACCCGCTTGGCAGTCTGCAAGTGCGTAGCTTTGTTTGGTCCGGCGATGAAAACTTCTGGGATGCCCTCGGCCCTTCCGAAATGCTCCCAGCAATTCGCCTCCGCAGCGCTCAAGACCGTTTCGGGGACCTCCTCATAGCTCAGGCCGATGTAGCCTCTGACCTCGGCCTTCTTCTTCTTCCCGTAGTCCTCCATATATAATCTTCCATAGTCTTCCCGTAATCTTCCGTCGTCTTCCAGCTTCTTCTCGCAGTCTTCCGTAATCTTTCCGGCTTCTTCCCGTAGTCTTCCATAGTCTTTCGGCTTCTTCCCGTAGTCTTCCGTAATCTTCCGGCCTCTTCTCCTAGTCTTCCTACGCTTCAGGTAGTCTTCACCCTCCGCTCCCCCCCCCCCCTGTCTCTGTCTATGTCTGTCTACCTATCTGCGTCTGTCTTCGTGTCCGCGAAGACCCCCCCCCCTGCCCCTGCGTGTCTGTCTGCGTGCCTTTGTGTCTGTCTGCGTCTGTCTACGTATCTGCGTGTCTTCGTGTCCGCGAACGGGTCTGTGCACGCGTGCTTTCTCTCGTCCCGGGCCGAAATTCTGAGGTGTGTGGGGGCGGCGGAACCAGGCGCAACACCCAACACCCAACACAACCTTAAGCACAAGCACAAGCGCAAGCAAGTAAGCGAGATCACGCGTGCTTGCTGCGCTTGCGCTTCGATTGTCTTAAGCTTAAGCACAAGCGCACGTAAGTAAGTGAAATCGCGCGTGTTTGCTTGTGCTGCGCTTGCGCTTCGCTTGTCTACGCTTCAGCGGGGCGTGGGGGGGGGGGGGGGGGGAAAAATAGGCGAAATGGCATTTGTAACATGAAACCCAACAAAATCAAACAGCATACAACAAAATACACAATCCACAGAAAACAAGATAAGAACTACCAAGCAACTCAAAAACCAGAACAACCCCCAACAAAATATTTAATCACAGCATACAACATTAAACAATTCAAACAAGCATACCAACAAAACAGCAAAAATAACAACCATCAAAGAACACAAACTCAAAAGCACACACTAACAAATTTCAAAGCAGTATAACAACAAAAAATATCAGAAGAGTATCAAACAAAATAAAATGCAAACAGCCAAAGCACGAAAAACTCAAAAGAGCATACCAGGTTCAAACAACGCACTTTGAAAGAGGTAACCAAATCAAGAAAATTAAAATATTTCAATCTTTACAAACCATAAGTATAGTATAATTACAACATACAAGATTTTACATGTTATAATTATATCACAATTAAGAAGTAAGGATTAAAATAATTATCAGGTAATAGATCTTCAAATATGTAGCCTTCATCTACTGATTGTCTCCCTGAAAGAGCACAAAGCTTGCATTTGGAGCTGTCCAAAAAGGGACAAACACCATACACCAAAAGCGGTGTACGCATGCACCAAAAGCGGTGTATGTTAAAAAGGGGCCTGTTTCCGGTGGTGGGCAGCCTCAAATTATTTCACCAACCAAACTCACCAAAATTTCACTGATTAAACTACTAGGTATTTTATATAAATCTTCCTGCTTATGTATTATTGGGTTGTCTCCCCAATTTTCCTTGTTTCCATTTGGCAGTCTCTCTAATTTTCCCGCAATCCCTTAGTCCAAAGCCTTGTTCGCTTCCTATAATTCATCCCATATTTACAATAATCCACATCATAGTATTTTAAGCCACTCATAAACGCTTGTTCCTTTAATAGTCCTGTTTGTGGATTTTCTATTATCCAGCATTTAGGTTTGAAATAGTCAATGATTTCAAGGGTTCTCAAAACAATAGCATTTGCATGGTCTATTTTCTTGACCCCTGTTGTTTTTGCTTTGCTGTATTCGGTGCAAGGTGGAGATGCACAGATAAAATCAAAATGGCTCCTATCAAATTGTTTGTAATCCCATTTCAAAATATCAGCATTTATATCAGCATTTTTCAAATCCAATGAAATAACATTGAAACCCATTGCTTTTGCAACAAGTCCAACACTACCTGTCCCACTAAACATCTCTAATAAGTTCATTATTAAAGATATTTAGATAATATTCTCTATGAATAAATCCCTGTTTCCTCGTTAAAAACTAAACTATGTTTAGTTTTCAATGAGTAAATGCAACTTTATGAATAAAGTTGAGTTTCCTCATCATAGTCAATTTGGCAAAATGTCATAGTTGAAGACTTCGGTTCTTTAATTTCTTTGTTATTTAGTTTGTTTAAATAAATATTTCTTTTATTTTTATATTCACCATTGGTTCTATCTACTTCTTTACTTTGATAACTGTTTGTTAATGGTTTCTTCTTCTCCATTTCTTGAAAGATTTCTAAAATATTCTTATTCTGTTCTAAAACCTTGTTCAGTTGTTTGACAATCTTTTCTAATCCTTCATCCATGTAAATATATACTATATTATAAAACTAAACTTTTAAAACTAAATGTTGCAATTATGTTAAATCTACTCTCTAAATACTAACTTTTCATCATTTCACGTATAGTTTCCTGAGTTTCCTTATCACCATTATCGGATGGTGATGCATGCCTTCCCCATTTGATAGCAATATTATGAACATCTGTTTCTAAGTTTATACTGTCTTTAGTTTTATCAATATTCATTTTCTTATCATTTTTACTGATTTTCAAACTTGTTGGAATACACGAACATTTACAGTTTCGTTTCTTTTGTATTTCTAATTCGTTCTTCATTTCTAACATCTTTTACACATTGGACAAGCAAACTCAATAACTGATGTTTCTTTAACAATTTCTTCTTTTTCTTCATCAGTTGAAGAAACAACTGGTTCAGTCTTATTCCTTTTCTTTCTTCCCATCTATATTAATATTTATATTTGTAATATATTGTATCACAAACTTAATTAATTCTAAAACAAAATAGCATACTTTCTTACATCTATTATCAGTTATAACAACTTGTTCTATATTCTCTACTTTATCTAGTATATCAATATACTCTGAACAACTTCTATTCATACAAAATAATAAATATAAAATATTTTCTAAATAACTTTAATATTATTTTATTATGTGTGATGTTCCAATAAAAAACCAATAAATAAAACTGATTACGATTTCAAACAATCTAAATATGAACATGTACCAAAACTACCTTTTCGCTCAATTGTTGTTGCTTCATCAACGGGTGGCAAAACAGTTTTAATCCAAAACCTTATCCTAAATGTTTATAGGGACTGCTTCGCTCGTATATTCGTTTTTAGCCCGTCAGTTCATAATGACCCTACCTTTGTTGAAATCAAGAAATACCAAAAAGATACTATGAAGGTTGATGACGAAAAAGAAAAGTTATATTATGACACCTACCAACCTGAAAAAACTGGAAGAAATAATTAACACACAAAGAAAGATAATTCATTATATGAAAGAACAGAAGATGAAGAAACTACATTCAATTTTAATCATAGTTGATGATTTTGCAGACGACCCTAAATTTGTTAGATATAGTAAGTTACTTCATGGACTGGCAACGAGAGGTAGACACGATGCCATTAGTTTTTGTTTAAGTGTTCAAAAGTATCGTGTCCTAGCACCAATCATTAGGTTGAATTCTAGTTCGTTGTATATCTTCAAGTTAAAGAATGTATCAGAGTTAATTGAGGAAAACTCTGCCGTCGTTGATAAAGAGCATCTGTTAAATATGTATCTTAAAGCGGTAGATGATAAGCCCTACTCCTTCTCTGGGAGGGATGATGTTCCATGGGGCGGGGGATGGTGTCAGAGCAAATCATGTCAAACCCATGCAAAACCGTGCAAAACGAGCTACTCTCCCCCCCCGTCCGTAACTGCACATACGGCCTGGGAGAATGCGGGTCGGGAGACAAAATCGTGCGAAACAAGCTATTCTCCCCGCCCATCTGTGCGCAGATGGCCTGGGAGAATGGCGCGGCGCGGCCGAACCAAAAAAACTGGCCCCGTAAAAAAGGAATGGCAAGTTGGGCGACAACGACAACAGATCACGGAGGCTTGCGCGTTCATCGGACCGGACTTTTTTCTCCGCGGGATAAAAAGCCGAACTTCGCAACCATGAAGCTTGCACTTGGGCTGGACGTTCAGATAAATGCCAAGGGCGGGAAATTCATGTCCATCGAGAACTCCCATCAGGGCGCGCTGGTGTGCAAGGTCGACGTGGAGGTGCTGTGGGAGCCCGGCAACTTCCAGGACGACGGGGCCGAGAGGGTCGGAATGTGCTTTGCGACCAACACCGACCTGGAGCTGTGGACGGAGGGCGTCATCGACAACATGATCATCTTCCAGAAGCCCTTTCCGGGCGCCGCCCGCACCGAGCTCGAGAGCCAGCTCCAGCGCGCCGTCAAGGTAAGCGCCAAGGGCAAGCACGTCAAGTGCAAGATCGACTTGGAGCGCTGCCTCTTCTGGGACCCGGCCGGCAACCGCGCCCCGCGGAGTTCTCGCGTCGCGGCCGCGCGCTTGTGGAGGCCCGGCACGTGTGGCTGATGGGCAGGCAGTGGGGCGTGCTCTTCGAGGTGCGCCACCTTATGCTGGAGCCCCTGGAGGCGCCATGCTGCCCATTCGGCTAGGCCGCCTCCAGTAAATCCGTCACCCTCGACGCGCCCACGTACAGGTGGCGCAGCGTAAGATGGCACGACTCCAGGTCCAGGCAGACGCGGTTGTGGAAGGTGAGCCCCTGGCAGCTGGCGTAGGTCACTGCGTGGCTCGGCCGGGTGGCCCGCAGCAGCTCCTGGTTCTTCAGCCGCACGCCGTTGTCCAGCCTTACTCCGTCCGGCTCCACTTCCGCCACGGCCACAAAGACTCCTTTGGGTATCTTTCCGCCGGCCCCGATAAGGCGCAGCCCCGGCCAAATGCTCTGCGGGCTGTTTTGGGGTGTTATAAATTTATCATTTTGGGGTGTTGTTGTTTGACAACAATCTATGTGGACCTGCGTCTCCAATTGGAGCAGCTTTGAGGTTTGCGGCGCCAGGGCCCGGTTCGCCGCTGCGTTGACGGCCATGCGCTTGCTGTGGCTGATGACCAGCGTGGTGTCCGGCCACCCGGGCTTTGAGGGGAAGAGCTTCTTCGCCTTGCCTTGGCCTGCTCCAGCGTGGGGCACCCCTCCTCGCCGACCCGCAGCCACTTCACGAAGTCGAAGATGCCGGGGTCGGAGATGTTCTCCGTGAGCTCGTGCCGGTGCCCGCCGGCCAGGTCGCGGATTAGTTGGCTGTGCTCCAATGTCAATATGAATTCCAAAGATGTTAATAATATGTTCTATGTTAGATTTGAGAAAGCATTTAAAATAAAATCGATATTTAAATATTATAGAATGTTAAAAATGTTTCAAGAAAAAGTATATGAAGAACCAGTAAGGTTTTTCGGTGATGATATACCAAAACAAATTCAAGAATACCGGAAGCAAAGACTACAACAATTAGTAGAGTGTGAATGTGGTGAAACTTTTTTAATGAAGGATGCTCATGACCATATTGAAAGTAATTGTCATATTACTTTTGAGGAAGAAGAAAGAAAAAGGAAAGAATTCGAAGAACATATTCGTATGGAAAATGATACTGATAGTGAAGATGAAAGTGATAAGTATAGTGATGGTGGTTCAACAAGAGTACCTGCTGATTAAAAAATAATTAAATATGTTAGATTTGAAAAATCATTTAAAATACAATAATTATTTAAATATAATATGTTGTTTTATGATTTACCATTAGACATTAAAAACCTTGTATTATCTTATAATTTAGGTGATGTTAGAATATTAAAAATAAAGAATAATAATATTATTGAAAATTATATTAATAAATTTAAACCAGTGTATAAGTCTTACAAATTAAAGAATACACAATATATTGGAATTGATAATATCATTATAAAAAATGATTTATCATATATTTTTAATTTAAGTGACTTAGATAAATTACATCAAAAACATAAACCATTAAAATTATTCATTGAATATGAGATATTTGTTACATCTACCTCATTTATTTGCTTGAATCATGTTCGTAATCGTACTTTAACATCAACTAATTTATTCGATATTTATTATTTTCTTAATAAAGACCTTCATGAAACTAAATTAGTGTATAGCCGTAATATGGATAATTTTATTTAATTACAAGTGAAAAAATAACTATTAAAGTCATCAATGGTGAAAGACAAAGTTTTATTAGTAAATTTTATTCATATGTTTACAATTAATAATACTAATAATGTTTAATATTAATAATTGAGAACAAACTATAACTACACAAATTCAACGCTGGTAATTTATATATGAATTTGTCACATTGTACTTTCTCCAGTTTTTCTAATCTTTCACTCATTTGCTTAATTGCTTTCAACTGTAACTTATCAATATTACTAAATCTAATTGTTCTACATCAATATCACTGATTTTGTCAATACTTGAAGTTTCAACATTACTATTTGAATTACCCATTATATATTATTATTTAGATTTTTCTTTTTTCAATTCCTTCATTTCTTTTTCTAATTTTCCAACTTTATCTATTACTTCCAGTAAAGCTTTATGTAATAATATTGGTACTTTTGTATATTCAATACCTAAATATTCACGACTGCTATGAACTACATTACTAATTTCTTTTGGAACTGCTTTTAGTAAATCATCAGCAATATAACCTATGTGGATTGCATCCTTATCGTCTCTATCTTTTCTTTTGAATTTTCTAGGTTTGAATTTCTTAATCATACTAATACAATTACTTTTAAGTAAATCTACATCATATGTTTATCTTGCATCAGAATTATCTATTAGACTTCCATTTATAGTTACAGTTCCAGCAGTAATATCAATAGCATCACCTGAAGCATCTTGAATATCATTAACAAATAATGTTTTTGTATTAACAACCGTTACATGTTCGTTAAAAGTTGATAAAGCATTATTTGTAAAACTTTCAGTATTTACTGTTGTTCCAAAAGTTTTATCAATAGATAGCAAAACTGAAGATGTAGTTGAACTATCTGCTATTCTGAACGCAGTAATTGATGTTCTGAATATTACATCAATTGTGGATAAATTTGTTCCATCGTAATAAGTTAATCTTTCACTTGTTCCCATTAATATATCTGTTCCAGTAGTCATTGAAATATTATTCAAAAATGCAACTGTTGTTAAATCAAATGATTGAATTGTATTAGTTGCTAAATATGCATTTTGAACTGCTAAATTAGTATCAATAGTTACCCATGTTCCTCCGTTGTGTGCTATATGATTACTTCTTAATGCTCCATTAGTTTTAATATAAACATCATCAGCAAATAAAATACCAATAAAATCAGCAGTAGCAGTATTAAAAGTCCATCCGCTAGTAATATTAACTGCCCCGGCTATGTTAGACTGAAAAGCGGGGTCTCCAGAAATAAAGCTAATTGAAGAAATAGCATCGGTATTTCTCATATCAAAAGATGAAAAGGCATTAACATATCTATATAATTCACAGTTTGTACCAATTGTTAATTTACCATCAGTAGCAATATTAACATTATCACAATTAATACCAGCATTCGTATAAATATTACCTAACACATCAATAGGCTTACTAAAAATAGTTTTATTCGCTAATCCATCACACATCATAAACTGATTAGAAGCATTACTAACATCACCAACACTAATGGCAACGAAATCATCATGAGACATATATAAACCTTCTATTGCATCGGGTGTGTATGTTAGTATTGAACCATTATTATTAAAATTCAAATATGAACCATTGTTAAAACTTATTGCTTTGTCAGTCCCCAAAAAATCAACTGAATCAGTAAATCTCGATTTTCCAGCACAATTTAAAACATAACCATTAACACCAACAGCACCTAAACCAATTCTATCTTTTACCCAAACACGTCCAACATTAGCGTCTCCGATTTGCGTTTCCCATTGACCTCCTGCGCTACTCATCCACATGCGTCCGTCTCTGTTAATATTGAACTCTCTATTAAACATTTGAGAAGTCATTTGCAATCCTAAATTAGGCGAAGGTGTAGTACTAAACTTATTACATATTATACTTCCAGTAGTCAACATATTTAAATTACTGTGTAAAGTTGTGTAATCACTAAAATTAATAGCACCTGCTACTGATTGAGCGTTAGTATCTACTTTATCTAACTTTTGTCCTAATGATGTATCCTGTGAATTATTACTAGTAATTATTGAATTAATTGTATTTGTATTTCCTGTTATTAATCCACTTAATCCATCTGATTGTAAAACATATCTAGCGTCAGAACCTGCTATATCTAAAATAGACGAACACGAAAATAAACCAGATACTTGTAAATTACTTAATATTGTAGTATTATGATTTAATATTATTTTATCATTTTGAAAAGTTGAAGAATTATTAATTTCTACATCTCCAAAACCTCTTTGATTTAAAAACATAGTTGCTCCACTTAAATTTCCATAAACATAACTATCAAAATAATTATTATACATTTCAAAGAAATTATTATAATTTCCAAATTCTGCTATTTTGAAAGTTGCAGTAGTTGTTATATTATGTATTAATGTATTATTTAATATTGATGTATTTAACTTATTTGATAATAAATTATTAGTTGTTATTTTATTATAATAATCTGCTTCATTAAGTGAACCTCCATTCTGTAAATCTGATATGGCTGAAATATGTGAATTTACTGTACTATTTAATCCTGTTATTAAATTAGAATTAGAACTAATATTATTAAAATTAGTTGTTATAGTAGAATTCCAATTATTTTTTAAATGTGTATTAGATGAAAGGTTATTAATATTTGTATTAATTAAATTAGAGTTAGATGAAATATTATTAAAATTAGTTGTCATAGTAGAATTTAAATTACTTATTAAATTTGTATTTGATGAAATATTATTAAAAGTTGTATTTGAAGTTATTGTCAGATTACCTATTAAAAATGTATTTGAACTAATATTATTTGATAATACATTAACTTCCGTCTTATTGTATGATTGAGATATGTCATAAAAATTAGCGTCAATCTGTGCTTTTGTGTAAGTATCTACTTGGTCTGCTTTGTTATTGAGTAAATCAATTATATCTGATTGATTAGCGTATATGTTTCTAATGTTTGTCACCCCGCTTGTAGAATTGATTTCGCTAATTGTGTGCGCTACAACATTTCAAAGTTTGTTAAATTTATTGAAGGCATTATATATTAATAGTAGAAAATGATAATATTTGTATTTTTAATATTATCATTTTTACTTATTCTTAATCTAAAATCTGCACTCCGGCGTCTCTAATGGATAATATTTGTTCACTCACTAACGTTATGTATATATATATCTGGCATATTTGCTGTTACCATATTTCCAATAGGTTTGCAACGAATTAGAAGCTGTTGCCCAGCTTTCGTGTTAATTCCAGAATATGAAGAATCTTGAACCCTTTCGAAATCCATAGCAAAGATAAACTTATCAACACGATAAGCAGAATATTCAATCGATAAATGATGTTGATGGAACAATGGTAAATTTAATGCTTTTCGTAAATAATAGAATGCTTGTGTTAATGAACGGCAAGGATACTCAGGATATAGTTTTGACCTTAATTGAAGTTGAAATTCTAAACCAAGGTCGGAATTGTAGTATCCACTTTCTTGGTAGTTCAAATAATACATAGGATGATAGAAGTTGTTGTATTCTTTCAGAACGTGAGTATCACCTACTCCGCTTTTACTGAAAGAGATGAACGCGGCAACGAGTTTAGACACTGAACGAACAACAGTAGTGTTAATTGACGACGAACCATCGGGAACTTGATTAGATTGACAAATATAAGTACTATAAGTAATAGGTAATTCTTTCCCATCAAGTAGGTGAGCAACATATTTATTATGAAGGTTGCTGTCCAAGCTTATTAAATCAGTTTGAAGGAATGCGTTACTAATTGAGAACTGCTCATTTGTATGAAGGCTTGAGTCTGCGTTGCCACTTGCTGGAAACCTCGACCCACCCGCTGTAACAACACAATCGGTAAAAATTGAAACTAATTCAAGTTCTAAAACAAGAGGACACGCTTTTAACGGAATATACTTAAATTGATTGAATAAACCAAGCATCGGTTTAAATCCTACAACCATTTTTCTGTTAAAGCCTGGAATTGTGTAAGCGTCATATGCAGGACCAATATGACCCGATGCAGGAACTGCACGACGAGTGTTTAAATCATCATCGTACCTATAACCAAAACTCTGGGCGTCTTCATTGTCTCTTGCTCCTTTTGACATCATGCAACTCATCATGTGATGATTTCGGTTGTAATAATCAATGTCTTCAACAAGTTGATTACCAGCAATTAGTCTTGCTCTTCTAAAAAAGGAATAAGCAGGAGACAGAGGACGTAAGCGTTTATTGTCTGACGAGTCAGTGTTTTCAACGGTGAAATAAACCATTACACTCTGCGGGTCAAGCCAAGTATTATCTTCAGCATTTAATGCTATTTTCAACACACGTTGACCAGATGAAGGGGTGTAGATATTACTTCCAGAAGGGAAAAACGAGACTGAACGACGGTCGTTGATATAACTTGCACCCCTATTTAACTTGAATGAGAGGTTGTCAATTAGAATATCTTCAGCACTAAAAGTTTCCATTGCTATATATAATTTAATTTAGAAATAATTTTCAACTAAATTGATAAATTTATACATTTATCAATTTACAAAACATAAATAAAAAATATTTTATATATTTTTACAAATTGGTGAAATTGTAATTTCATTAATTTCTAGAAAATATACTTTTTACAAATTGATGAAATTATATGAAATTGTAATTTCATTAATTTCTAAAAAAAATATTTTGTACAAATTGGTGAAACTGTAATTTCATTAATTTCTCAAAAATATATTTTTTACAAATTGAATAATTTCGTATAATCCTTTAGATTAGATTTATTATGTTTAAATATTTTCATTTTCTTTTTCTTAATCTTCAACTGGATCATTCCCCTTTTCTTTCTCCATTACCCATTCTCTAATTTCTTCATATGTACTTTTCTTATACTTTTATTTTCATTCTTAATCATATCATCCGTTGTTTCATTGTCATATTTCTTATGCTGCATCATTAATAATAATACGAAAAGAGTTTTCTGTCTTTTCTTTTTACTATTTCATCAAGGTCTGATTGACTATGATTACACTTGTTTCTGTTGTCATTGATGAGGAAATAACCATTTTGATATTTTGGTACAAACATATTATAAATTGAAATAATCCAGTTATAATCAATATAGTCAGGTCTAACTCTGACACTCCTAATAATGAAACACCCACACTGACATTTTACATATGTTCGTTTATTATCTCTATTTAAATTCTTTAATCTGTCTTCAATTGTTAATGGTTTATATGTTGTTTCACTTTCTGTCAAGTTTTCATTTAACTGATTATACATAGATAATATTATATATTTATATATTTAAGTACTTATTGAACTACATTATCGCACTTACAGGTTCAACACTTCTTGAAACGTCTTTGCCCTGGTCTCCGTATCCAGTTATGTAATTGTGGTTAGTATATGGATTTAATGAACCAGTATAAACAGTTATAGCACCACGGTCAGCAATACTGACAGGGTCTAAGATACTTCTAAAATTAATATAATCATCGGTAATTTTAGACCTTCGTGATATAAATCGAGCACCGTAAGTGCTCTTTCAGGATAATCTTTTGTTATTTGTGCCCCTACACTTGAACCGAGACTATGTGTTATAAGATGTTTAACTTCATTGTTTTCATCCAATGCTGTTGATGTGTCTTTATATCGTTGTGAATATTAGTCATTTTAAAGGGAAGTCCTACATCTGCCAGAATGTCATTAACAGCACCTCCAACCGTTCCTTTTCCAAATGTTCCGCTTACATACATTTTATCACCATCAATATAAAAACCTTTACCATTGCCATATGCTCTACTCAACCCTTGTGCATCAGTTAAAATTGAATTAGGATAATAACTATTTAATATTTTGTCAGTTTGTTTCATAACATTAGTTATTTTAGTTGTTTTCTTATAAGGTTGATAATGTTTAACTTTCCCATGCTTCATTTCATAAATTAACTTTGTATTATTAACCATATTTTAAAGTTATACATTAATTTCTCAATTAATTCATAATGCTGACTTACAGCTTTGCTCTAAGCAACTTTTCATATAGAAAAGTTGACTTACGACGAAGCCCTAAGCAACAGAATATTTCTTAATTAGAAAATAAAAATATATCATGTTGACTTACAAAAAAGTTTAAATTGACAGCGCTCATAGAATTAGTGGTACATCATCAAATTTCAAAGTTGAACTGCCAGAAACATTACAAACAGATAATGGTGTTCATTGTTATATTCACGAAGTAACATTGCCTAACTCTTGGTATTCAATACATTCAGGATTAAATAATATACTATACTTTTATTCTTCTCCATTAGTTCCAGATGAAGATAATACAAATGTCCATTATTTAGCGTTACAATTGGACGAAGGAGTATATACTGGCACAGAACTAGCGACAGAATTAAAGGCAAAAATAAATGGTGTTGTAGATAATACTAATTTCTCAAATACTTTTGAAATTTCTTACAGTGTAAAAACAAATAAAATAACAATTTATTCAAACTATGCCGATAGATACTTCGCTGTATTAACTGATGAACAAATGAAACTAACATATACAGACTATATATGGAATGGAACTTTCGATGCTAATAATTTACGTTCTGTTAATGATGAAGTTTTTTGGAAGTTATCAAATAGCAGTTTACCAATATAATAATCTTTCTGGTTTCGTTAATCTACAACCCATTAGAAATATTTATATTCATTCTTCTCAATTGTCTAATTATAATCAAAAAAATTTAAGAACCGGCGATAGCACAGTTGTTAAGAAAGTACCAGTCACAGCACCACACGCGGGAATTATTTTTGATGGTGACGGAGTAAATGCTTTGGACTATCTAGATGTATCTAATAGAACCTTTAAACAATTGGATTTTTGGATTTCTAATTCAGAAGGAAATGAAATTAATTTGAATGGAGTTAATTGTAGTTTTAGTCTCCTTTTCGTAAAAAGTGACCTTATCTGATAATGAAAACATTATTTAAAGATATAAAACTGTATATTACATTATGGAAAATAGACATTCAAAAGGTCAAATTTATAAAGTATGTGATAAAGCATATACAAAACGCTACATAGGAAGCACAACAGTTTCATTATCCAGAAGAATGGTTCAGCATCGCTCAGATTATAAAAGATACAAGGAAGGACAAAACCAATCATATTTGACTGTTTATAATTTGTTTGATGAGTTCGGAGTTGAAAACTGTAAGATAGAATGGATAGAAGATTATTCCTGTAATAGTAAGAAGGAAATAGAAGCAAGAGAAGGACACCATCAACAAGAAAATGATTGTAGTAACAAAGTAGTTGCTGGAAGAACAAAACAATAATGGCGAGAAGCCAATAGAGAATTGTTATTACCGAAGCAGAAGGAATACAGAGAAAGCCACAAAGAAGAAATCGCAAAGTGTAAAAAAGACTGGTCGGAGAGAAAGAAAGACCGATTGCAAGAAAAAGCAAAAGAATATTATATAGAAAACAAAGCACATATAAATGATTATAAAAAGGAATGGTATGAAAAGAACAAACAAACAATCATAGAAAAACGAAAAGAACATTATGAATTGATAAAGAACATCTCAATAAAAAGAAACAAGAATATTATGAAGCAAATAAAGAAAAAGTATTAAAGCAAATTAAAGAATATAGGGAATTAAACAGAGATAATATCAATCAGGAAAAAGCGTGAATACTGGGAAAGAAACAAGGAACGATTCAGTGAAGAAAGAAGGAAGAAGTCAGAAACCTAAAATATACTTTCTATAAACTTTCAATATAGAAAATTTATGGAAATATATAGAATATATTATATGTCAAGTATTGAGGTAGTAGATGTTAATAATGAAACTAAAACAGAAGAAGCACCTGTTAATAATGAAGTCGTTGAACAAAATGAAACAGTTAATGAAGAACCAACGCCAGAAGAAGTTAAACCAGAAGAAGTTATTCCTGAACCAAAAGCGAAACCAAAAGCATTACCAAGAACAAAAAAAGAAGTTGAATTAGTAGAATGTGAACAAAGCTCTAAAAAGATGACATTGAAAAGTTTGAGACACTCACATCCTAAAAATTGTAAAGGGGCAAAAACCGAGATGCTACCAGTTAATCCACAAACGAATATTAGAAAGATACAACCTGAAGTGATTAAAGAAACTATTAAGAAACCCACGGCTGCAGAATTATTAAGCCAACATTATGAAGAACTTAAAACAAAAGAAAAAACAAGATAAACAAGAAAAAATAAACAAATTATCTTCATCAATGTTTTAAACAATAATCTAATTATATTATATATTAATCATGCTTATGAGCAGTCATAGAAATGTAGAATTTAAAAGGGCGCCACAAGTAGAACGTCATTATAATGTTTCAGATTTATGGGGAGTTGCTTCAAGAATGAATGATTTTAAACAGTTGAAGGACACACTGGAAGCGAGACAATCACAGGGAGCATTAATAAAGTAGAGAAATGATTTAGCTGAAAGCAACAGAACCGAAAGTTACAGAAAGGAATTAGACAGAATAAGAAAATATTAGACAACACACGGTCACCAGACGGAATACAAACAAAGGAACAACTAACTGTAAGAAAGAAACATTTAGAAGAAATGATTAAGAATATCTCTGATTAATTTATTCTCTAAATAATTAATATACTATGATTAAACCAATTAATAGATTGAATACAGTAGGATCGGTAAAAGTAGGGTCTTGAAATCACAATTACATTTGAGACCTTCTTATGATGAATTGTTAAAAGAAACGTTGGTAGGTGATGAGAACCGTCCATCAATTGAAAATGTGATAGACAGAAAAGCGACAAGATACAGAATAAACCAATACGGTAGTCAATTTGATAATAAAGGAGCCTTAGACATTTAAAAGAAACAAGAACTAGACCGGAGAGGAGAAGTTATGAAAGGAGCAATGTTGGACGCTGACAGTGTAAGAGATAAACTTAATGATGAATTAAAACTTGCTGCCACACTGAAACAACACCAGTCTTTCATTCAAGAAGGACTAACGGAAGCACAGCAACAGAAAGAAGAACTTGCTGAAAAAATGAGACTTTGGAGAGAACAACACGAAGAAATGGCAAGTGCTGTATCAAAGAGTTCATATCCTGCCGGTGTAGAAGTTCATTCAATGGTGTCCGCTAATGAAATGCCAGAATTAGAACCATTAGAGGAAGGGGAAGAAGAAGATGAACGAGAAGACGACCCAGTTGTTGAAGTAGAAGCAATGAAAAAAGGTAAAGATGATGACGATGACGCGCAAACAACCGTTACTAATGCTGAGATAATGGAAATGTATGAAAAAGCAAACGAGTTGGAATTACAAAATGTCGAAAACGAAGAAGTTGATGACGAACGAATCTTCAAAAATTATTTAACTACTATAAAATGGATGTGGCCGGTGTATTTATCGAAAACTCCGGGAACTATGATGGATAATATAATTTCAACACTACATCAATTTAATGTAATAAATGCTGATAAATACGATGAGTTCAAAGAATTATTAGACGAATATAGCAATGCAAGAACAACAGAAAGAAAAGGAATTCGTGCTCGGTTAGAAACATATTACAAGGACAATGTTTATAACAAATACTTCAAACAGAAACCAAGTTCATCAACTCAACAATAAAAAAATTCTATAATATTTAAGTATGGCCGATAAATATCATGGATTAAGAAGAAGGCTCTCTTTTGAAGAAATGCTAAAGGAAGCGATGACGCACAGATTAAAAATTGAAATACTCCCCGAAAGACAGGTAATTGACTTGTCAATCAACAATATAGATTTTGACGATTTTGACCTTTCAAAATACGATAGGAGACTACGGTTGAATGCTAGAGTTCAAACTGATGAACAAGCTCTTCAACATGAATTATTCCCTGATATGTTTGATGAAGTAGCACCAACATCACAGTTATATGAAAACAACGAGGCAGACGCACAAACAACACGATATATATCAAAAGATGTTGCTGATGAAATTTATAGCAATGCAATTTCAGGACCAAAAGATGAACCAAAAGATGAACCAAAAGATGAAAAGCAGGAATATTTACAAAGTCTTCATTTAACGTCACCATCGTCATCAGCATCAACCAAAAAAGATAAGAAAGAGGAAAGCCGAGAAATAAAATCATTAAGAAACATATTTTTAGGTGGAGAAGACAAGAGCGTATTTGAACTATTCAAACGTGACAAGAAGACATCCACACCATCAGAACAATCAAGAGAACAGGAAGAAGAACAACCGAGGACATCATTCTGGTCAAGACGACAGGTAGAAGCAAGAAGCAGAAGTCACTCACCAGAAGAAAGAGCAAGAGGTGATCAAATGAACAGAAGACAATTAGAAACAAGAAGCAGGAGCAACTCACCCCAAGAAATAGCAAGAGGTAGTGAATGGACGAGGGAACAAATGGAAACAAGAAGCAGGAGCAGAAGCCCAGAAAGCACAAATACAAAAAGTAGCCGAGGTAAAAAGAAAAAATAAAAGTCTAATTGGAGGAAAATAATAAAAAGTCACTTAAAGAATAATCACCTTTTATATTTAGAATATAATGCCGTCATATTTTGTTGATAATGGTGTGAAAATGACAATGACGAATGAAATGTTTGATATGTTATGGAACAGTATAGGAAATGATGAATTTATTAGTTCAGAAACAAGCGACATATCATCAGAAAAAGAACCGAAAATAAAAAATGCTGAATGGAGAAAACAGGATAATGGATACTACAATAGGAAACCAAATGATGATAACTTTTTTAAAACATACTATAAAGAAAAGACAAAACACTCATGTGTATGTGATATTTGTGGAAGTCAGCTAAGTTGTAAATCAAATCTTGCAAAACATAAGAAGTCTAAGAAATGTCTCGTAGCAGGCAATGCTACTGCACCGTGTCAAAAGCATTTAGTGTAATTGAATGATATTACTAAAAATAATATCATGTAATTCATAAATTGTATGATATTATTAAAAAATAATATCATGTAATTCAGAATGACTAGGAAATTAGATAAGGATGAAATTTTAAAAAAGATATATTATGATGTTGATGAGGGGTTCGGTTCTGTTAGATTTATATGAAAAAGCGAATAAAGTTGAAGCAGGTTTTACATTAGATTATGTTTCTAAATGGATGAAATCTCAACCAAACAAGCAAACAAGAAATTATAAGAACTACAATTCATACACGGCACCTTTTCCAAAGTATGAGTTCCAAATTGCTTTAATGGTCATGTCAAGTTTGTTAAATGACGTTGGTGTTGATGTTAAAAATCAACCTAAATTTGGTTTTGTTTGTATCGATATTTTCAGTAAAAAGTGTCATATAGTTCCAATGGAAAATAATGATATTGATACTTTTTTCAATGCGATGTTAGAATGTTTTAAAGTTCTAGGCTATCCACTTAGTATATATAGTGATGACGAAGGAGCATTAAATAGTAAGAAGATACAGAATTGTTTGAAAGGTAAAGGATTTGAATGCATTATTACTAAAACTCATGCATCACAAGCGGAGAGAATGATTAGAACAACTAAGAAAATGGTTAGTGATAGACTTAGTCATCATAAAGGGTCATGGGTTGAAATGATGAAAGTATCCCTGAAGAAATATAATAGTAGTCAAATACATAGTAGCACACAAACAACACCAAACAAAGCACACGATTTAGACAATGTTTTAGATGTTAGAGCACACCAAATACTGAAAGAAAAGCATAATAGAAAGTATCCAAATGTGACTGAGGGAGATTATGTTAAAGTCTATAGCAAAGGTAAAGGCAACTATACCAGTCGTAAAGAGAGCCGTTCCGTGTGGTCTGATAGAAAATATATGGTAATACTTGTAGGTATGGATTTACTTAATAATAACTATTATAAATTAGATGGACTAAGTAAAAAAATACAATAGGCACGAGATTTTATTGGTTAGTTAAAGACTTTAGATATGCTTGATGTTTTTTCCTTCTTTTGTGTCTGCTCAGTCCTGACTTACAAAATACTGCCCCCCAATCACATGTAATTTCTTATTTATATCATCACGGTTTTTAATGTAATTAAGTCTCTTTTGTTCTGCTATTCGTTCATTGTGAATTTTGTTGTAATTCTTGTCGTATTCTTGTTTCTTTTCTTTGTGTTTGTCTCGGTAATCTTTTTCATACTGTTGTCTATGTTCTTTATTTCGTATGTTCCATTCTTGAATTTTCTGCTTCAAGTATTCCTTATGTTCTTGTCTATATTCTTCCTTTGTTCTTCCTGCTAATACGCTGTTCAATGATGCATTAAGTCCTCTCATTAACTCACCCTCTCTTTTTCGTAATTGCATCAAGTTTTGGCATGGACACTCTTCAAGTAGTTCAATATAGAACTGTTCATATCCTATAAGGTTCATTTTTATGTAAAGTTTTTTGGTTTGCCAGTGTTTCTTGTAGCATCACTTTTATGATGCCACATGCGTTTTTTCAGCGGTTGACATGTAGAACCAACATAAATTTCTTTGTCAATGTAGTTTCTGATACAATAGACCTTCCCATTGGTAAAATCTTTCTGTTTTTGTTCATTATGATTCATTATATTCTATTAATTGTGTTGTTTCTCTAACCTTTTATCATGTAATGTCCGTAAGGCAAACTTTCAATAGCGTTATAGAAATATCTTTTATTGCAATAGTTGGACAAAGAAAACTTAAGTTGGTTTATACTATATACCTGATGATTTTTACTTCTGATGGTATTAAATGATACTTGGTCTTTTAAATCTCCATTGAATGTTTGTTCATACTTGTCATAGTTTAAACAGGTCGCAACTTTATGTTTAACAATGCCTTTACTCCTCTTATGTTCTTCATCTTCTCCATAAACCTTATAGCAGTATGGTTTAGGTTTCAATCCTATGAAGTGAGTCATTATTCTTCCATTAAGTTCATCCTTCATTTTCCCAAGAACTTTTTTTTATTAGAAGCATTATAACATTCATGATTTTTAGGATAATCTGAAAAATCCATATGTTGATTTATATGCTTAAAATCTGTGTATCATCAGTTTCAACATGGATAATAAAACTATCAGTGTCAGTATATGCTAATTGTATTTTATCGTTATATTTAGGTTTTAATACATCATAATAAAAAGAATACATATGAATTTTAGAATAATCTAAAATTGATAGACCCATATAAATAGGTTTATCTAATTTTACCATTGCCTTTTCTTTTTCTACTCCTACTGAACTTTCGTTTATAATGTGTCTGTGTTTGTACGATGGCTTATTTACTAGCTTCTGGAAGCGTTCAGGTGTATTAACTAATTCAAAGTCAATGTGATTACGAACGTTTTCGAGTGTTTTCCATATACAGCGTTATTTAATAATTTGAATAGATCTTTTTCAAATTCAGTTTTAGCATTCTTTCGTATTTCGGTGTTGAAATCAATGTATGGTTTTAAAAACTCTGCTTGATTAACACTAATTACCCTATGGACTTTCTTTAGTTTTAATCCGTGCTCTAAATAAAACTTCAATGCTGATATATGTAATACATAATTTTTCTTATCCATAACATTCAATATTAGTTTAATTGTTTTTTCATCAGACGCATCTTTTCCATAATATGTTTATGTATTTCTTATTGAACTGGTGAAAGCATATTCTCACTAACACTCATAATTTCTGGTGCTACTGGATAATCTCTATGTAAATCATGTAATTCTTTTGGGTATTCTAAATCAACTTCTAAAATATAGCCTTTGTCACCATCATCACTATAGTTTAATATTTTCTTCTCATCCATCCATGAAAAATACCAATTGAAATTATCAAACGGTAGTTTTTTACTCATAGCCAGACCATATAAGTTATTAGCGTCTAAATAACTTATGTAACTTGATGGTGTTGACTTGTCATATTGTTCATTTACGTATTTATTATTTGCTTCTACTTTTTTATGAGCACATTGAGTCATCCCGCCACGAAGACCTTTTTCAATCATTCCATACATATCTTTATTATGTATTTGTTGAAGTCTAACACCAGTAAGAGATAAGAAGGCAGACCATGAATAATTAGGTAATGTTATGTAATGTGCAGGGTCTAAACCATAATAATTTAAACACATATCCCTAAAGTTTCAACAACATCACTAAGCAAATAAACATCCGTCATCAAATGTAAATCATGGTATTCACCTAGGTTTTTGATGTTGAAATTATCCCATATTACTTTTGCCCTTGTGTGTTGTGTATCTGTTCTGCCTTCTTCATATAATTGACTTTAAAAGTCTTCTATATTTGGTTTTTGCGATTCATTGAATTTATCAAATGAATTCATGTAGTCGCAAGGATAAACTCCTTTTTCAGTTAATAAGTCTAAATCGGTTTTAACTCTACTATATGGATTTGCTGTTGAAAATCTAAAATTATTCTCCCAGTCATTCCGATTTTTATATATAGGTTTATCATGCTCATCTTTACCTACTATGTCATATTTGTTTACTTTAACTAACTTTTCTAAAGATGCAGAGAGAAAAGCCATGCTATCTTTAAACTGTAATGAACCAAATGAAAATGTAATAAACTTTTCGCTATTTTGTGATATTACATCTACTCTCTTATTTTCATTCAACTCCTTATTTATTTCATTTGCTTTACCTATGATTAAGTGAGAGTCATAGTTTTTTAAATTATGAAAAAATACTGGTATCTTGAAATATCTAAATGAATAATCCAAATTACATTTTTCGTGAGAACAACCTCTGTACTCACCAGTAAAATGACAGGGGTCTCTGACTTTTGTATCTTCTGGTTTAAACTTCTTATTACATATTGAACATACAGTAGCTTTTCTAAATTCTGCTTCTTGTTCATCTGTAATATCCAGTGGTTTATTGACATTCATGTTATCAAAAATATCTTTTTAATTTCTCTTAATGTTTTTACAAAGTGGTCTAAACAATCCTCTCCACGGTGTAAAAAAGGTTGGCTTGTATTACCAATAGAATTTACAACATTCAACATATAACCGCATGGTTTATGTTCCTGATACGTGCCCTTGATGCCATTATGTGAATTTTCAGTTATACATTCAAAATCTCCATAAACAACAAATGGACATTTTAATTTTGTATTGTATTTTTTAAATTCAATATAACTACCTTTTTTTGGTAATTTAAAATATTGCCCGTGTGTTGCCATACAACCTTTTCCATAATGTGTTGTTAAGAATTCCTTTCTAGTAAAAGCATGAGTACAATAGTGACAATAATGTGTTGGTTGGTCATTTTTGTTTGTTTGCCAGTTCATAAGACGACTTAGATTTTTAATGACTACATAATGATTATTATTATTGTTTTCAATTTTCAAAAGGTCTATTTGATGTTTAGCATCTCTTGTTTTAGTCCTGTAATCAATTAGGTTTTTTTGTCATTCAATATATCATCAATTTCATAAACATTGGTTGAAACTAACTTACTATGATTTTCTTCAAACCTTTCAATATCTTTATTACCAGTTGGAAATTTAACGCCTTCCCAGTTCAAAATGTCATCGTTTTATTTGTTGTAATGAAACATTTCTTGAGAATTCGGTTTATTATTTATATCATATACTACACTTTGAACACTATATTAAAAACATGTGTTATCTTTGTTTTTGATATTAATACATGCCTTTTTTAGTTTAATCCATTCTGGTAAATCTATATAACTACCCGCTCTTGTTGGGTCATATTTGTCATAATGGATGGTTATTGATAATATTTTTATAAGTTGTACATTAGACACTGAACCTTCTAGTTTCTCTATGTTCAACAAAATTTCTTTGATTGATTTTTCAATTGCTTCATCCAAATCGGTTTCAGTATAAACGTTAGACCTTGTAGCTGGTAAATTATAAACTATCTCTGCATACCTTAATACTCTTTTTCACCATCATCAAAATAATGATAAAATAAGCCTTGTGCCCTTATATTCAATTTCATAGCTCTGTTATTTTTCAAGAAGTTCAAAAGTCTATCGTTTTGGTAGTGTATCATTGATAACGCCTTTTCACCTTGAAAATGTTTATTTTCTAGTTTTATAGAATTAGCATAACTTTTGAATGCTGATTGTTGGTCTGTTATTCTGAATTTGTTTTTTATAGCGTATTTTGTCAAGGCATTTTTCATTCTTTGTTTAAGGTATGTTGAGCGAATTGTTCTTGTAGCATGACTATTATATTCATTGTTTTTAATTTCTTGTTCAAAACATTCGGGATAGGTTTTCCTTTATTGTATCTAAATTTTCCACCATCTATAGTTATTGATGTTAATTCCTTGTTTCCTCTTTTTGGAATTTCCGCTTTATCATTATTCAACAGAAAATCTATAACATGTTTCATAATACTATACTATATAAATTTAATGTGTGTATTTCTTTAAGTGACTTTTTAAAAGATTTAAAACCTTAATATAATAAGAGGAAAATGACACCGTTTGATTATAGTAAGTGTAAATGTTGTAATAATAAAAAGAATGATATTAATCTAACATTGTATAACTTATTACCTGCTAATCTGTGTAATAAAATTAGTGAGAATAATGTATATTGTGACCAGTGCTGTATAACAAGAGACCTTGAAAAGTTTTTTGTTGAAGAACATAAGGGTAAGGGATATACAAAGTGTCAATTACAATTGAAATTCTTTATGAGACATCACAAACGATTTCCTGTATATGTTTACCATAAAATTGCAAGAAAGTCGATTGAAAAAGAAACTGATGAGTTCTTTAATAATAAAGATTTGATTAAAAGGTTTGGAGGAGAACTACATATTAAACCTTATAAAGCATTTGTTAAAAAATCGTGAGTTTTTTGAAGAGATTGATTGGCATTTATTAAGCAAAGGTAAAGTAAAAGAAGTATTAAATGATTTTGGTGCAAATAAGTATTGTATATGGTATTACTACAACACTAAATATCAAGTATGGCTACTAGTTAATTTGTTTCTCTGTGAATATATTTATTCAATAATAGGAAAAGACAATATCAAATATATAGACATTGGTGATATTGATAAAGAAGTAGATTACATATTTGAAGACATATTTCCTGACTATTAATTTAACCCATAATTATTAATTGAAATATAATTATGACTATTAATTTAACCCATAATTTTTAATTGAAATATAATTATAACATGTAAAATCTTATATGTTATAATTATACTATACTTATGGTTTGTTTCTTATTTTTCTTAATGCCTTAAAATGACTTAAAGAAATAGTGCCTTAATATAATAAGGGGAAAATGAACGGTGATAAAATCAATAATTATATCAATAAAAAATGCTATGATTGTTGTCACTTCAAAAAAGAAAATATGGAATTGTATAAATTGAATTTACCTAGTGGAATAATAAATGATATTATTGATTATGCGTTGGGTAAAGAAGATGAATGTAAAATTTGTCAGGAATGAGATAATCAATTTTTTAATCAAATGTGTGTTGAAAATAAAAGGAAGACATAATAGAAATGTAGAAGATTAGATTTTAATATTTCTAGCTGTAAAAAAATACCACCTTACAAATATGTTAAACAGCTTCTTAAAATCAGTAACAAAAAATGAAATGATTTATGATATATTATGGATGTTGGGTTATAGTCAAAAGAAAGGAGAAGATGTTAAAGAAAACATCAAATTATTTATTGAAAGTAAAAAGTTTAATGTTCAAAATACATTGAGAGATGTTAATATTATTTTTAAAATGATGTATGAAATAAGTAAGACAAATCAATTAAATTATTATCTGAACTGAAATTATAATCATAATATAATAATAACATGTAAAATCTTATATGTTATAGTTATACTAGACTTATGGTTTGTAAAGATTGAAATATTTCATTTTTCTTGATTTGCTTGACTCTTTCAAAGTGCGTTGTTTGAACTTGGTATGCTCTTTTGTTTTTTTCGTGCTTTGGCTGTTTGTATTCTATTTTGTTTGATACTCTTCTGATATTTTTTGTTGTTATACTGCCTTGAAATTTGTTAGTGTGTGTTTTTGAGTTTGTGTTCTTTGATGGTTTTCATTTTTGCTGTTTTGTTGGTATGCTTGTTTGAATTGTTTAATGTTGTATGCTGTGATTAAATATTTTGTTGGGGGTTGTTCTGGTTTTTGAGTTGCTTGGTAGTTCTTATCTTGTTTTCTGTGGATTGTGTGTATTTTGTTGTATGCTGTTTGATTTTTTGGGTTTGATGTTACAAATGCCCTTTCGCCTATTTTTTGGGGGAGGGGGCGGGGGTGAGGCCCACTGCCGGGGCGCCTATCCCAGAAAGAAACTGGACCAATATGCCAATATGGAGGATTGGAGGATGGATTGTCCCTGGTCGCTTGTGTTGACTGTGAATCCTGTGAAGCGGTCTGCAAGCCTTTTTATCAATGTACCATGAGTCGAATGACTGCACAAATGACTTGAAGGGCCTTGAGCCATCTAGGTCAATGTGCAACAAAAAGCAACACAAAACAGACACAAATTTCTTTTGACCTTTCACACCGGAGTGTATGATTGGCTTCTTGGCCTTACTTGCCGTAGCCATACTTTAAAGTGCCGTAGCCATGTGTTGTTACAATGATTCATCCAATTTTGGCGCGGATGATTTGTCATGTGAGCAAGATGGAAAACAGTCTGTACTGATTCTGTGAGATACCTAGATGTATCGAAAAGGTGATGCACAACGCTATGTACTTGCGCACCAGATGTGAAACTATTGATCTCTCCCTGAATAGTCTTGTTGGCGGTGAGGATCAATCTAGTGCCAGTCGTGGGAGTCTTCTCAGTCGGTCGGATAAGTGCCAAAGGTGGCTGCTTCATCAGGTGATCAGCGGTACCACCGTCGGCTGCTGTCGGATTGACTGCCATAGTCTCCATAATCATAGTCTGTCCATTGCCTTGGATTGCCCCAGTACTGCTTGTTGTACCCTTTGTACTTTTGCTGAGTCCAGGATCGCTTCTTCTTGAGGTCTGCTTGGATCTCGCAAAGTTGCGTTGCCTGGCGGCAGATCTGCTGCGGATGTAGACCATCAGCGGACTGTGCGAGTCGGAATCTTGTGAGCCATTCATGAACATATCGTTGTTCACGTGCTTGAAGCGTTCCGCGGATGAGAGTCGAAAATAGCAGACGTCGGATCGTTCCGCATGGCTTCCAGTTGTTCATCCTTCATGGCGTTCATCTCTTCCTTCCGGAAAACCTCCTGGATATTCGTTTTGCCCCATCCAAACACGAAAGTCATCAGCACACGATCATACCCTGATCCAGCCTTCAAGTAGGACGATGGACTTTAGGGTGCATGAAGTCTCCATTGCATACTCCATTCTGTCCACGAGTGGCAGATTCTCCGTTTCATTCCACAATCTCTGATATGCCTTCATGAGGATTTTCATGAGACCGTTGGCCGGATTGAAGACGTGCTGGAGTCTGCTGTAGGTGTTCGCGGATTTGTTGGCGTCTCCGGTGATCGCATCGCATTGGTACAATGTCACGAGTGGCATGATTTCGTTCTGAAGATTTTCCCGTGCTGCTCCATGGCTGATTGATGGATGAATGTGGAAAACTCCAATGGTAGCAAACGGGAGGTCTGCCCTCGTTACGTGGCGGCTGTCAAACTCGAGGATTGATTTGTTGGATGATTTTGGGAGCATACCACGATACTCATCACTCTGCTCGATGTGGAGAACGAGAATCTCTTTGTTACGTCCGTGTCCTTGGACAGTGGTGCGTGGTGGCAATCTCGGTCCGATGTACTTCTTGGATTCAGTGAACATGGATGGTCCCGTAGTTGCCAAGCAGTCCGAGGTCGGAATGTCGTATTCAGGATCAGTGCAAATTTTCCTCGGTTCCGAAGAAACATCTGAACATCCCGAATGTGGTTCCCCAATTCTGACTCTTGGTGGAAATGTGCCGTGCCAATAGTTCCACTCTTGCGGATGGTCCGCCGCGGACAAAGCATGCAATTGGTCTGGATGACCATTGCTTGATAACGATGCCCTTGTGCCCGAATTGGATGAACGTCTTGATGAGTTCTCTGGATTTCTCATCTTGAGGACTGAGGAATGCGTCTGCTTCATTGAGGCATAAGATGTGTGCGCTGTTCTGCATCATCACGATTGGTCGATCCTTCATCGCCATGTTGTGCACCTCCCTGTTGTCCAGCTTTGGGTTCCTCGTAAGGTTTCCATGGTTCATAGTAAGCATGTTGATCATCAGGGATGAGGTGAACTCATGCGTCTTGAGATGGTCCACCGGGGAACGGTCGGTCGGCTGCATCAGCGATCCCAGGATATCGGCAAATGCTCGGATGACTTCTGGGTTGTCATGTGACCTAAGCTTCTTCAATCCAAGTGGAAGCTTAATCGGATATCATGATACTGGCTGTGCCTTCCGGTACTCGTCCATGGTGGGACATTCTCCTCGACGGCGGAAATAGAACTCTTCTTCTTCGAGGTTGACATCGGGATCGACGTGTGCCAATGAGGCTCTCTCACATTCTGTCAATTTAGGATGAGCTCCCTTTGGATCCTTGTTGTACTTCTCCATGAAGCGGATGAAGTTCCTTTTGGTCTCCACGAACTCTTCCTCGGCGTCCTTCTTGCTCATTTCGATTTTGAGGTAGATTTCCTCGAGTTCCTGGAATGAACTCGTCTAGGTTCTCAGGATTGGGATACTCCATGGTGACCTTTGGCTCCTCTCAACTTCGTCCTGATCAGTGGAGCGCCGTCGCTTCTTGGTCTCTGTGGATGTGTCTTTTTCGGACTTTTCCTTGTTTTGGTGGTCATTGTTCACATGTTTGAAGAAGCGTCGGCGAACTCTTGGATCTTGCTGGTGTACATCTCAATGTCTTCACGACCGAGATTTTTCTTCATGATCCAGCTGTTACTCATTATGATGTTTCCCTCGGGATCAAATGCTGTAACAATGTTCCTCGCCTCGATGGTTTGCTCTGTCAATGCCTGGTCCTTGAGGAATGCCAGGATCAACAATGTCATCTCTTCCTGTTGGCACATGTGTCAATGCTGCTTCTGACGCCTCGTCATCAAGGATAACGTCGTCTATGCATGCCATGTGGATGTGCACTCTCCCCGAAGGGTTTGACTGGGATCTCCCAGATTTCAGCCCGTGCTCCATGATGTTGATCAGATTCTCCCCATATGTAGCATGGAACATGAACGTGATGGGCTTCTTCGCGAACGGCTTGATCTTTCTCTCTTCTTCAATAGCTTGAGGTGCCGGCCTTCGCATTCTGGATTTTGCCTGAGCTGCGCCTTCGTCTTCATGGGGCGCGTCGGATCTTGACGGAGGCGGACTTGGAGGAGTGGATTCCGTTGGAAGATCATAGTCCGGTTCTTCTTGGCGAGGCTCGCTCTTCTGCTCGGAGTACAGGGTCGTCCAAAAGATTGGAGATCGACTTGTCGTGTATGACCGCTGTTGCATCTCACGTAGAACTCCATGTCGGGATCATTGAGGAATTCCTTGCCATTAGGCCGGAATGCATCGTATGCGGATCTAGAGGTGAGGTTGTCGATCCATCGGTTTCTTGGAACAATGTCTCCCCTTGCCTTGCGCTCATTGTATGACCCGTCCACGGCTGGGTACAGGGACGCAATCTCGAAACATGCGTTTCCATAGTTGGGGAACATAGACATCAGGAGAAGCCTTGCGCGCGTAATGCAGGTCAATGCATCGTAGAGCTCAACGGATCCATCAGGACCCATGTCCTGCATTCTCTGTGTTGGCCTTGCCTTGGATCGTGTCGAAAGCATCCGGAAAACAATCTGCTCATTCTCTCGATTCGCCAAAGGATGAGGTCGGTGATCTGTTTTGCCTTGGATGGATCCATGTTGAAGTATTTGCAAACCTGTTCAACATTCTGGACGGTCTTCTCGAGATCAAGATGGCGGTTGTGACATACCATCGGAATGATGTCTGTTCCGAAAACTTCTGGCTGAGCATTGGTGTAGCAGCAAATGCTGTAGACCTTCTTCATGAAGTCCATGTATTGTTTCTCTGTGTGTTGGCCTTCACCTTGAAGAGTTGGCTGCCAGTAATCATTGAATCTGGCACTCAGCCAGAAAACCTTGACTCCATGTTGTCGTTCATGCTCAGGGATGAAGTGGAAGTCAGGATTCATCTTGAGGATGGTTGAGCACTCCTTGTTGTATTCGTACACAAAATTGAGGAATTTAGAATTCCCGAAAGGTCCTGGATGTACCCCTCTCGAGGCTGATGTCGGTATCTGATCCGTCTGGTGCATACCACCGATCGTTGGATGTGAGAGTTGGCCGCATCACTGGTCGCCTTGGAAGTGCAGGTCGGTCACCAGGATTCTGTCTCCTCATCCAGGATGTTCTTTGGCGCTGGCTTAATCTTTGACATAAGCCTCAGTGTTGGCGGTGGTGATTTCGGAACCAGTTTCGGATGTGGCATCGCCTTCGGCATTGGATTTCCTGCGGGAGGTTGCTCTTCGTCATCCAGGTCATCATCGTTGTCGGTATCTTGATCATAATCAACCTGCTCCTTGTTGAGAGGCGGATGGATTCTCATCGACGACCTGCTCCATGGGGCAGTCGGGTGTCTCATCTTCCTCATCACGAGCAGGGGATTCCTTCGATGCCCGTCTCTTCACCAGCGGCTTCGGCGAAGGAGCCGCAGTGCTGGATTGTGCGAAGATCATGTTGAGAATCGGCATGTCTTCGAGGTGATCAAGCGTACACGATTGCAAAGGTCGGAATGGTTGTAAACCGAAAGTGGCTGCGGATGCAGACACATATTTCTTGAGATTCAAAATGGGTCAAGTGCAAAAACACGCATCACTGAATTGAGGAATTGAAAATGTGCAAAATGAAAGACTCATGCATCAGAATTCGTGGACATGCGGATCACGCCCAGGTTCCCCAATAAGCAAACATGGATTCTGCTACACCGACTCCAGCAAAGGCAATGATGTCGGGTCCGTGCTTCGTATTGTGCGCTAGCCACTCAACCAAAAATGCCTTGTTCTGCAACATAGTACGGAAGGGTGGATGTGCATCAACATTCAAGAGATTGCCGGTGAGGACGGCCTTGATGAGCTCGTCTGCTTTAGCTGAATGCTTGGTCAGCGAATCTGCCAGGCAATCTTCACTCCGTACATGTGCAAGGTCATGCATCTGTCCACTGTTGCTGATTCCTTTCTCAACATTTGGATCAAATGCATTGTCTCTTTCTGTTCCGGTTGATGTGTTGTGGATGCTGTGGTGACAAGATTGTTCGCATCAGTGCGGATGTGTACATCTGCGATTTCGCCTGTTATGTTTGACCAGAGACACCGAAGAAATAATGCTGAACCGTAACAACGCATCAGTCCGTGCAATTCTGCAACAGTAGTGGACATGGTTGTGGCGGTGATCTTGTGCGCTCATAGTCAACCAATGAGACTCTCGAGTTCGATGAGCCCTGGCGAAAATCTCTTTTGTTCTGCAAGAAATATAACATGCGCACGTTGGGGTGACTTATCCTCATTGTTGCGATAGGAAGAATCTCATACTATGCGGGATGCTTTTGATGGTTCTGACTGTCTTATTAATGGCGCGAACGTCCTCAATGGTCGGTGATGATGCCTTGGATGCACACCTGGAGAATTGATAACCAATGTGGAACTGCGTTCGCGATTGTAACCAACTGATCTGACCTAGGACACATGTGGAGTAAGAGGAGTGTCGTCCTTCAGGCACTTGTCAAAAGTGTTTTTGCTGAAGTTCGTCAATGGCAACGTTCTGATGGACATTGATGTGCCAGCCATGCTTGCCGTCTTGCTTCCATTGGATGCGTTGTCCTACGAAGAGGCAATCTTTTTTGTCTTCGGAACCAACTTGAATTTCTTTGCGAAGTCGTCCCATGATTTCCTTCTCGAACACGTCATCACCCGTCATAAGAAGATCATCAACATGAAGAGAAAGTGCTCCATGAACTTGTCGATTCCTGGCATTGTTACCGGAAACAGGATCCATAAGGTAATCAACTGCTCCTTCGAGATCGAAAGTATTGGATGACTTCTTTTCACTCACCAATGCGGGCTTCGGAAGCTGCTTGCCGTAGTACACGTATGTACAACGGTCTGCCCTGGTTGGCACTAGTCCGTAAGAACGGAGTGCCGAATCAAGGATGTTCCACCATCTGCGGGGTGCGTCATTTAGCCCGTAGGCAGGCTTCTTCATGCGCGCTCCAATGTGTGGCGGATATCCCATTTCTGGAGGGATCTGACAAATGATGTCACGACTCTGATCGTGTGCTTCGCCTTCGAAGAATGCTGTCTTTAAATCCATGTGAAATATATTCCAGCCCGTATTTGCGGCTGCTTGATTGCAACTCCTGGATGCAGCAGGACTGTCTGTCTGCTGATCTTTCTTCTGCTTGTCTTGGAAGCCCCGGAGAACCCAGCGAGCCTTGGTCTTCAGGAAGTTACCATCCTTGTCTCGCTTTAGGGTAAGGACCCAGCGACCAGTGACCCAGTTCTTGACCTGAATCTTGCGTGCGTCGACCAAGTCGAACACTTCGTTATCAAGCCAAGATTTGCACTCAAGCTGCTTAGCTTCAAGGAATTGCTTCTGATAAGCCTTTATTTCAGTGGCTGTCGCTTCCTTCCGCTTCTTGCCAATGAGTGCGGATGTGGATGAAGCCGTTAAGGATTCTTGCTTGGATGAGTACAAGGCTAAGAGTGCACGGTCATCGTCGGTCATGTTCTTGCATAGCTGGTCAACATGATTCTGATCTGTGTATTTCTGATGAGAGAATCCACATCGGGGCGATGGGTTGAAGGTCCCTTTCACACGTCCAAGAAGGGTTGCCTTCAATTTCTCTCGGAACCGTAAAGGATCCAGTGTTCGCACAGATCTTCTGCTCAGCTGTCATGAGTGACCAATGTGCTTCATCAAGAACGAGGTCAGCTTGGTGATCATCGGAAGATCTGGTCCTCTGAGAGTCTTTTGATTCTCCATCTTCCTGGTCAGTATATCTCATGGTTCTCTCTGAGCTTCCAGTGCCGGATGAGGTTGGAACATGAGGGATCAGTTCTTCCTCACTTTCATATTGCGCCGGCAAGTTTGCTGGATTGTTCGGATTGTAATTGGATGAAGATGCAGGTTCATTTCTGGGAGAATGCTCAGGTGACTCATCATGGTCATCTGGCTTCTTCTTCTTCCCAGTTTTCTGCTTCTTGGATGGACTGCCAGTTGTTTCTTCTTGCTCAAGTGTTTGCAGTTCAAGATCTTCATCATGGCCTTCTGCTTCGGGATTCGTTGGAATCGCAGGTGGTGAAGGCACCACGACAGTCGGAAGAATTGGCTGAGATGATTGCGACTGTGACGGCAAAGAAACATCACCCCCCAGTCGATTGAGTCCGCTTGAGGGATGAAATGGACTGCTTTTGCCATTCAACCGCTGAATCTCCTCCGCCAGGTTTGTCGCGTGGCGGCAGATGTGGAGGATCCGGAGGAGGATCTGACATGTTCTCGTCCGGTGGAGTTGGAGGTCTTGGATCAGGCATGGGATGGTCCGGTTGATCAGGTGGCTGCTGTGCGTCAGGTTGTTGAGGTGCATCCGTTGGATCCGATGGATCCGTCTCGATGGGCATCGGCCTGATAGCAGGCGCATCTGAGAATGACTGATGAACGGATGAAAACATCACAGCGTGCCAGGTCTTCGGATCATAATTCTCCCAATTGCATTTGGACGCAGGCAAGACCCAAATCCTATTCAGCTGATCAGGCTGCCAGAAGGATATGATCGCATCGTCCGGAGGTGACGTAAGTGGCATCTTGATGCCGATGGTGTGGACGTATGCTGCGCATGCATCGTACTGAGTGGATGAGATGCACAATTGTCTCAACTTCTTGCAACCATTCCACATGTTCTGACATCGCCAGTCATTAGGATCTTGTTTGAAGATATCGATTTCAGTTCCCGGTGGGTACTGCTTCATCGTCTTCTGAAACTTCTGGACTAGCGGCTTTGTTGAACGGAAGGTCCTGAATTCTGACCGCAAGACTGCTGCTGGTCATGTTGAACTGATTGTCAATGGCTTCCATCTCCTTTCTCAGGATGTCAACCTGCTTGATGGTGAATGGTTCGAAAAGGTCCTCCAAGACACACACCTCGTTGTCAAGTGGTTTCACCTTCAAGTGTCGTAGGAGGATGCGCGCGAGATCCTGACAGAACTGGTAAGGATACACCTGTGCCAGTTTGGTCCTGCTTCCGAAAGTACCAGCATTTCCTTCTAGGGGTTGATGTTCATGCTTGTTTTTACACCTTCTGAAGATCGGTCTCATTACCTCGGGAGGTAAGCAGTGCATCAAGCTCGTGGGCTTGAGACTTCTGAGTCCGGATTCAGGATCTTTCAGTCCGTATGCACAGAAGTAGAAATCTCCCCAGGTCACGGATGGATCTGAAAACAGTTGCTGCATACACTTCAGCTACCATATCTTGGATGTCTGAGGATTTTCAATGATGAAATATCTTCCGTGCTTCAGCTGGTTTCGCGCAATGGATGCCACAAACCCAACCATGGGAAGATAGCGTTTCCGCTTCTCCCAGACTCTTTGTTGGTCTTGTTGGATGTTCTGCATATTTGACCATGGTCCACAGACCGGTGCCATGAGGATTACATCAGGTGCTTGCTCCTTGATGATCACATCCGTCCCGCATGTACATAGCGTTGTACATCATCTTTTAGATACATCTAGGTATCTCACAGAATCAGTACAGACTGTTTTCCATTTTGCAAATGAAGACATTTCATCCGCGCAGAAAACAGGATGAATCCAGCATTTCAATACACATGGCTACGGCAAAAATCACGGCTACGGCCAAAGGCCAAGAAGCCAAAGATATTTCATATCTAGCGCCGGCGATCAAAAGAAATTTGTGTCTGTTATTGTGTCTGTTTTTGACCAATGTTGACCGCCCGCAACCATTTGGCTCAAGGCCCTTCTGTACCATAGCAATACTCATGATTGCGTGACAAAGGAACCTTTGCAGGCCGCTTGCAGGATTATACAACAGTACAACCCACCAGAGACAATCCATCCTCCAATCATCCATATTTGCATATTGGATTTTTTTGGAATACATCCAGGGACCGCATAAACGACCTCTACTACCACAGGGTACCAGTTCCCTTCTCAGGTACCCCGGCAGTGGGCCTCACCCACAGAACGCTTGATCTCCTGCAACATTTGGCTCAAGGCCCCTTTTGTGTAACATTGCATCATTCATGATCGCGTGAAGCAAAAGAACCTTAGCAGGCCGCTTACAGGATTAATCCACAGTGGCATATTGGATTCTCTCCGGAATAGATCCAGGAACCAACACAACGACCTCTACTACCACAGGGTACCAGTTCCCTTCTGGGATAGGCACCTGGCAGTGGGAGCGCGGAGCGGGTTCTTTTTTCCAGGGACCGTAATGCTTACCACCGCCAGTCCAGTTCTGACTCGGCACCCTTATCCTGACCTTGGGGGCGCCTCGGGGAATCGAACCCCTGATCTCTTAGGATATAGGCTGATAGCGATCAACTTGTGGTAGCTGAGCGCGTTTTCCGCAGAGATCCAAGGGAAGATGTCATCCGATGGAGAAGGCTTCATGGAAGCCTATACAAGTTCGGCAAAGCCGAGCTACACGGAGGAAACACTTAATTTATCGATGACCGCCAAGCAGCCGCCATCGTATGACGGAAAAGTCAGCTGGTTCAGGTATGAAGAACTCGTGGACGACTGGGTGACAATCACCACAGTAGAAGCAGCCAAGCGAGGTCCATTGCTTCTGAGCAGACTCACCGCAGATGCTTACATGTACAAGGCCGTCCTCCAAAATGACCTTTTGCAAGATCCTGATGAAGGAGTCAACTATTTCAAGAACACGCTGAAGAAGTACTTTTTGAAAGGTGCGACCAACGTGTATCTGTACAGGCTCCTCAGTTTCTTCAACCATAGAAGGCAGAACCAAGAGTTCCTCATTTTTACATCAAAATTCGAAATCCTTCTTATGAGATTGAAGGCAGCATGGATGGACTTGATGCCCGTTTTCACGGCACAGTCCCCATCATTTCGACAGTCCGTACAGGACGCAAATGCAAGAACAATTGCTCGACATCAGCAAGCAGCCGGTGTTCGAGCACCGCCTCCAGCCCTCAGACAGTATATCCAAGGAATGCAGGACAGACAGCGGGACGCATTTCCCTTCGGGGATAATCTCATTGCACAGTTTTTCATTATTCAAAGTGAGCTGTCAGATCAGCAAAGAGAGAGACTGACAAGTGCAATGTCATTGAGAAACATCTCACTAGAAAACTACTCCCATGAAATGCTGAAGGCGCACTACCATGAACTCTTCATCATGACGAGGACATCAATCCAAGATCCATCCATCCGACCTCAAGGAGGCAACCGAAGCAACACCTTCCTCATCACCGAGCAAGGTGAATACGAAGGAGAAGAGGGCTTCTGGGTTGAGGATGAAGAAGGACTTGAAGGATTCATGTCAAACAACGATGAAGAGACGTTCTGGGTCCTCGAGGAGAACGATGGCGTTAATAGCAAGAAAAGTGTCGGGGCGGAACTTCAAGTTCAAGAAGAGAAAAGGAAAAGGAAAATCAGGAAACAAAAAGGGCAGTCACCAACGAGGTGGTTTTAAACCCTTCAGAAAAAGCGGTTCTGGCGGAAAGGCCAATATGGCCAGCGAAAACTATGATCCCTACGACCAGGCATATTGGGGAAAAGGCAAAGGAAAGAAGGGAAAGAAAGGAAAATCCAAATTCCAATATCCCTATGATGGAAACAAAGGCTATCTATGCTATGAGAGTGGCAAAGGAAAGAGCGGACAGGAGAAAGGAAAATCCAAGACGTTCGCAGCCACCGCAGAGAAGACGGAGGAGCAGCTCGCCATCCAGCAGACTGCACCATCCGTAGAGCCTACCTATGCCGGCTGGACAGACCAAGACTGGGATCAATCATGGACATGGAACGAACATGGCTGGTACTCATCCCATGAGACATCCAGCACAGGACAAGCATTAATGGCATTCCATGATGCATATGAGCATCCTGGGAAAAAGGCCATCCACGAGAAGCTGATCCAATCAGATACAGTTTCAGAACACAATCTGTCCGTCACAACAAATCACAGCCTTCTGGCAACAAAGCTGATGGCGCCTGTCATCAACCCTCAGCACAACCCGACCTATGCGATTCTGGACAATGGATGTACCAGATCTATGGGCAGCTGGCATGCAATCCAGCGTTTTACTCAGGCCATCGAACCAATGAAGGACATCATCTCCTATGAGTACATCCCGGCCGAGACCAAGTTCACTTTTGCAAACGGAGAGACCGCCAAGGTAAATTGGACCCTGCATCTTCGATATCACACAACTCCTCCATGCAGTACCAACATCGACGCCCTTGAACAAGGAACTGTACCGATCCTTCTCAGCATCAGCCAGATGCGGAACCTCTACATGACCATCGAGCACACACCTCAATGTGACAAGATCACATGCAAGGCTTTTGGCATGAGCCGTCAAGCAGTTCCAGTATCCGGTACAGGACATGCACTCGTCGATCTCGCTGGAGTTGCAAGAGTGAAGGCACATGGAGAAATTGCTCATAAGGGCCTCACCAACTACGTCTACGATGATGACAACAGCATCAAGCTTCCCTCCGGGGATATCTCCAAGAGTGACACTGCTTGTGCAGCAATCATCCGAGACAAAGGAGGACCTAGCAACTTTTAAGATCATTGGGTCTCAAAAGCAGGACCATTGGATCCTTGACAAGAAGAACAAGCAGCTCATCCGTGTGCACATCACGCCCTGAAAGGCGCTGTTCACACCAAATGCTACGGAAATCATTGATGCATCCGCAGGTGGAGATCCAGACATTTTAGAAGACAATTGGAGACATACATCCCAGGGAAATAAACCGATGATTAACCTGTGGACAGGTAAGACCATTTTCACCTTCGCGGACAATTCGCTTAAGGACGAAGAAGCAGGTTCAGGATCGGCAGCAGACAGGATCATCGACAAGAGGGGCCGGTCGACTATTGAGCCAGATCCTTTCGCACCATCCTCAGAAGAACCAACATCGCTTCCGCTTGCCCTAGGCAGAAAACACAAGCGATTGTCAATTCCCGAGGAGTTGAAGAAGCTCCACCTACAGCATCATCACATGACAACAGATCAATTTCGATTTGGAACCCGAGCACTTCATTTGCCGAAATCAACATTCGATCTATTTGACAAAACCCGAAGTGAGTGTGAAGTTTGCCAAGCGGCAAAACATGCACCATCACGAAGCAAAACAAGTGGACTTCGAGCGGACACCTTTGGTGACATGACATTCATTGATCACTGTCATTCCTCTTGGAACAGGAGAATGCAGAAGGAGCAACCAGGCTCCTCTGCAGATACCAAGAAAAAGGAATCATCCGCACCAGCTCCTAAGCCAAGATCCTCAGTGCCATTACGTATCGCGGGAAAAACAACTCCAAAACCTGTATTACCTCATCCAGCAGAAAACATGTTCGTCGAGGACCTCACATCCATTCCTGAACAAGAACATTGGAATTGTGTACGTAAGGGAAAGATCCACGTTCTCGAGATCTTTGCAGGAAGTGCCAGATTCAGTCAATGCTGCGCACTATCAGGTCTTAAGGTTGGGACTCCCGTAGACATCCGCACAGCATTCGATGTAATGACATCCAAGGGACGACACATGGTCATGGAGATCATCAGAGAACAAGCACCTGATGTCATCCTAATGGCACCGGTCTGTGGACCATGGTCAAATATGCAGAACATCCAACAAGACCAACAAAAGGTTGGGGAAAAGCGGAGACGCTACCTTCCCATGGTTGAATTTGTGGCATCCATTGCGCGATATCAGTTGAAGCACAGAAGATACTTCATCATCGAAAATCCTCAGATATCCAGGATATGGTATCTGAAACGCATGCAACAATTGTTTTCAATCCATCCGTGATCTGGGGAGATTTCCACGGACTTAAAGATCCTGAATCCGGGCTCAGAAGTCTCAAGCCCACGAGCTTGATGCACGGTTTACCTTCCGAGGTCGTGAGACCGATCTTCAGAAGGTGTAAAAATTTTTCCAGCTCAGTCAAGCATGAACACCAACCCCTAGAGGAAACGCTGGTACCTTCGGAAGCAGGACCAAACTGGCACAGGTGTATCCCTACCAGTTCTGTCAGGATCTCGCACACATCCTCCTACGACACTTGCAGGTGAAACCGCTTGACAATGAGGTGTACCCCTTGGAGGACCTTTTTCCCGAAAGCATGGCGAAGGGTTCTTCCGCTGGGTTCACTTGAGTTGTTCTCATGAGAGTCATTACAAGGTGTCATTGCAAGGAATCATCATCATGAAAGTCAATGCAAGGAGTCATTGCAAGGAGTCATTGCAAGGAGTCATTGCAAGTCAAGAGTCATTTAAGAGTCATTACAAGGAGTGTGAGTTTGAGCTTTCATTGTCAAGGTGCAGGTTTGCAGTGCAGGGTCAGGTGCAAGGTTGCAAGTGCAAGGGTCAAGTGCAAGTTGCAAGTGCATGGAGTCAAATGCAGTTGCAAGTGTAGGGAGTCAGTGCAGAGTTGCAAGTGCAAGGAGTCAAGTGCAATTGACTTGCGAGGAGTGAAAATCTCTTCTTAGGGCGGCGGGGTAGTGCCGACGACACTACACGAAAATCGACCCTCTGTGGGGATCGGCGTGGTCGAGGTGCAAAAACCCATGGTTTTTTCCGATTTCCAACATGCCCGCGCGACCCTCTGCGGGGATCGGCGCGGTCGAGGTGCAAAAACCCATGGCTTTTTGCGCGCGACCCTCTGCGGGGATCGGCCTGGTCGAGGTGCAAAAACCCGCGCAACCCTCTGCAGGGATCGGCGTGGTCGAGGTGCAAAAACTCGAGGTTTTTTGCGATTTCTGCGGTGCTCGCGCAACCCTCTGCGGGAATCGGCGTGGGCGAGGTGCAAAAACTCGAGGTTTTTTGCGACTTGTTGTTCGAACTGGTAGTTGTCTCGTGGTTCGCGCGCCTGCTCCCGGAACCGGCGGGTCGCGGGTTCGATTCCTCCCTGGTCCGCGGGCGGTCGTCGCAAGATGCAACTTGCATTTTTTAAAGCAACTTGCGCAGAGCAACTTGCACAGTGCAACTTGCGAGAGCAACTTGCGCAGACCAACTTGCACCGACCAGTTTGCGCAGAGCACCTTGCCTGGTGCTGTCTCGCGCCAACTTGCACACACTGCAACTTGCACAGGCGCAAAGCAACTTGCGCATGTGCCAGGCCGGGGTTAAACAAGTTTGCCGCACATCGTGGGGAGTTATGCTTTCAGGCCACTCACCCTGTAGGAGTTTGACGCAAGGAGTTCTCATCATGAAAGAAGTTGCGGGGAGCATGGCGCACACGGCTTATTTACGGGCATGGCGCACACGGCTGGTTGTTATGTGGCATCTTGCGGATGAGATTTGGCTCAAACAGAAGTCATGGAGCTCGAAGTAGCTAGGCTTCAGGCTGGCGCGACCAACTTGCCGGAGCAACCCTCTGCGGAAATCGGCGTGGTCGAGGTGCAAAAACCCATGGTTTTTTTTGCGATTTCTGCGGTGCTCGCGCAACCCTCTGCGGGAATCGGCGTCGAGGTGCCAAAACTCGAGGTCTTTTGCGTCTTTTGTTGTCCTCGGGATTTGTCTCGTTTTGATATTCCCGCGCGAAAGCATTTTCCACGACGTGCAACTAGGACTAGGCTCTTTTGTGTCCATTCGCCAAATGCAATTGTCTGTTCCTTCGGCGGATCGCGCTTTGCGATCACAAACCCTAAGCAAGCAAGCACTCTAGCGACAGAGGGGAGCGCGCAGCAGGCACGGAAGCCATCTACCCAAGAAGAAGACCTTTTTCACGCCGCGCGCGGCTCGTTGAGCGCGCGCCTGCTGCGGACAGCAGAACTTGTCCTAGCAGGGCTGCGACTTTTGGGCCACACGGCGCCGCCTCGCCCCAAATTCCTCGAGGGGGTTCAACATCTTGGACTGCAAGGGCTTGCGCTTGATCCCAGGTTATGCTCTTCCTCCGCCACTTGACATTCCCGGTCGATGTGCAAAAGCTCGAGTTTTTTTTTGCTTTTTTTGCTTGCGAATTGGTCTTTGGCAATTGTCTCGTGGTTTGCGCGGCTGCTCTCCGATGTCGCGCGGTCGCGGGTTCGATCCCCGCCTGGTCCGCGGCAGCTCTGGCTGCAAAATCGGGAATTTTCAGTACAAAAGTAGTACGTGGAGTACATTCCACGCAGCTCCAGCTGAAAGTCGCAAATTTTAAGTGCAAAAGTAGTACGCGGAGTACATTCCCGCACCTCCAGCTGCAAAATCGCAAAGGAAAGGACAAGAGTACTGCGCGGAGTACATTCCCGCAGCTCCAAGTAGTACGCGGGGTACATTCCTGCAGCTCCAGCTGCAAAACTTTCTCCGAGCAACTTGCGCCGAGCAACTTGCGCAGAGCAGCTTGCGCCGAGCAACTTGCAGAGCAACTCCCGCAGCGTAACTTGCCCCGAGCAACTTGCACAGAGCACTTTGCGCAGCGCAACTTGCGCAGAGCAAGTTGCACAAAGCACTTGCGCAGAGCAACTTGCGCAGAGCAACTTGCGCGCAGGGCACGTGCCCAAGCAGCTGTTGCGTGCATATGTGCGTGCGTGGGTGCGCGCGGTTGCATTTTTCTGTTGGTTTGTGTGTGTGTGTGTGTGTGTGCGTGTGTATGTGTGTGCGTTTGTGTTTGCGCTTCTTGCGGGTCTGTGAATGAGGAGCGAACTGTAATACTTTTTTTGTCTGGCAAATTATGTTCTTTTTTCTGGTAAATGGGTGTGGGTGCGAGGACAGGTGCTGATGGCCAACATGGTCCCGCTGGTGGCACGAGCTCTGGTTCCTCGCAGTTTCCTCAACCGCCACGCGGAAGCCAAGGGCTGCGACTGCGCGCAGCACAAACGGATTGCGATCTCCTTGTGATCGCGAACTGGCGCCGTCACGAGAATGATTCGAAGCTCGGCTTGGAGAAGAAGCTGCAGTACCTCTTTCTCTACCCGAAGTCTGACTTGCGTGCGGCACTACGTAGAAGTAGCGCACGTAGACCCCGCATGTAGGTCGTGCCAAAAAACGGCGCGCGACTGGGCTGCGAAGACTAACAAGGTTTTGCCGCCCGACGTGGAGGGTTTCTTCCAGAGCCACGGGCTGTAGAGTTTTTGCTGCAGGAGGCAGTTGGATTTGACGCGGACTGTGCGGACAATCCAGCTGATTGCCACAGCTAATCACACAGCGCTTCTCGCGGAAAAAAATGCATCACTGTCTCCTTGCATTTGCTCTGCTTGGCGGTCTGTTTCATGTTCTGTTGATGCCTGACCAGCTGTCTGCGCATTGCGGTTTCTGTGAGTCCCAAGGAAGATACAGTCGCATTGGGGACAGATAGGGGCGGCACAAACGTGTCACGCGGACTGCGCGGACCATTCGGCAGCTTGCGCAGCGGCGCATCGAAACACTGTCTTTGCATACATGTACGTGCATGTTTGTTTGAGATAACTTTGACTTCTGTGCTGCTCTCACCATGGCGGAGCCGGCCAGGGCCATCCTTCGACAAGCCGGCTTCTTTGCTTTCAAGCGCCTCCTTGGTCGAACAGGCGGCGGGGCCATGCGTCCTTCGACTGCGAGCGCACCAGAGCTCAGGGAACTTCTCCGCACGTATCGCGATTTTCATCGCGTGGAGAACCTGCAGAGCGCCGGCTACAGCCAAGACAGCATCCTCCACAACCGAACAGAACTTCGCATGGCAGAGCAAAACGCTCAGGTATTTCTTGGCATGGAGAAAGCATAACACGAGAGAGCAGAAAGAGAAAGTGGCGGAGGAAGAGCATAACCTGGGATCAAGCGCAAGCCCTTGCAGTCCAAGATGTTGAACCCCCTCGAGGAATTTGGGGCGAGGCGGCGCCGTGTGGCCCAAAAGTCGCAGCCCTGCTAGGACAAGTTCTGCTGTCCGCAGCAGGCGCGCGCTCAACGAGCCGCGCGCGGCGTGAAAAAGGTCTTCTTCTTGGGTAGATGGCTTCCGTGCCTGCTGCGCGCTCCCCTCTGTCGCTAGAGTGCTTGCTTGCTTAGGGAATGTGATCGCAAAGCGCGATCCGCCGAAGGAATGGACAAAAAAGAGCCTGGTCCTAGTTGCACGTCGTGGAAAATTGCTTTCGGGCCACCCGTCTTCTAGTTGAATTCACCATCAAGCAGGTTGATATCCTGAGAAAGGAGATGGAAGCCATTGACAAGGAGCTCAACATGACCAGCAGCAGTCTTGCAGTCAGAATCCAAGACCTGCCGTTCAACAAGGACGTTCAACCATTAGTCATCCAGGATCCGCTAGTTCAGAAGTTCCAGAAGACGATGAAGCAGTACCCACCTGGGACTGAAATCGATATCTTCAAGCAAGATCCTAATGACTCACGATGTCAGAACATGTGGAATGGCTGTAAGAAGTTGAGACAATTGTGCATCTCGTCCACTCAGTATGATGCATGCGCCGCATACGTTCACACCATTGGCATCAATATGCCTATTACGTCACCGCCGGACGATGCGATCATATCCTTCTGGCAGCCTGATCAGCTGAATAGAACTTGGGTCTTGCCTGCGTCAACATGCAATTGGGAGAAGTATGATCCGAAGACTTGGCATGCTGTGATGTTTTCATCCGTTCATCAGTCGTTCACCGATGCGCCGGCTATCAGGCCGATGCCCATCGAGACGGATCCATTGGATCCAACAGATGAGCCTCAACAACCTGACACTCAGCAGCCACCTGGGATCCTCCACATCAGCCTGATCATCCCATGCCGCCAGCACCACGCAGTGTGTCACCAGACAGTCCAGTGGATCTTCCACTACCGCCGCACGACAAGCAGATGCAGCGCTTGAACGGCAAAAGCAGTCCATTTCATCTTCAAGTGGGCTTAATCGACTGGGGGGTGATGTCTCTTTGCCGTCACAGTCGCAATCATCAGCCAATTCTTCCGACTGTCGTGGTACCTTCACTACCTGCGAGTCTTACAAATCCCGAAGCAGAAGACCAAGATGAAGATCTTGACCTGCCAACACTTGCGCAAGAAGAAACAACCGGCAGTCCATCAAAGAAGCAGAAGACTGGGAAGAAGAAGAAGAAGCCAGATGGCAATGATGAGTCACCTGGGCATTCTCCCAGACATGATCCTGCATCATCATCCAATTATAATCCGAACAATCCAGCGAATTTGCCGGTCCAATATGAAAGTGAGGAGGAACTGATTCCTCATGTTCCAACCTCATCCGGCACTGGAATTTCAGAAAGAACCATGAGATACACTGACCAGGAAGATGGAGATTCAGAAGACTTTCAGAGGACAAGATCCTACGATGATCACCAAGCTGATCTCGTTCTAGATGAAGCGCATTGGTCACTCATGACAGCCGAACAGAAGATCTGTGCGAACACCGGATCCTTTACGGTTCCAAGAGATATCAAAGGCAACCCTGTCCTTCTTGGACGTGTGAAAGGGACCTTCAGCCCATCGCCCCGATGCGGATTCTCTCATCAGAAATACACAGATCAGAATCATGTTGACCAGTTATGCAAGAACATGACCCACGATGACCGTGCACTCTTAGTTCTGTATTCATCCAAACAAGAATCCTTGAAGGCTTCATCCACATCCGCACTCATTGGCAAGAAGCGGAAGGAAGCTACAGCAACGGAAATAAGAGCGTATCAGAAGCAATTCCTAGAAGCCAAGCAGCTTGAGTGCAAATCATGGCTTGACAATGAAGTGTTCGACTTAGTCGATACACGCAAGATTCAGGTCAGGAACTGGGTCACCGGTCGCTGGGTTCTTACCCTGAAGCGAGACAAGGATGGTAACTTCCTGAAGACCAAGGCTCGCTGGGTTTTGCGAGGCTTCCAAGACAAGCAGAATGATCAGCAGACAGACAGTCCTGCTGCATCCAGGAGTGGTTTCCGCCTTGCAATCCAAGCAGCCTCAAATAAAGGCTGGAATATATTCCACATGGATTTGAAGACAGCATTTCTCCAAGGCGAAGCATACGATCAGTCTCGTGACATTATTTGTCAGATACCTCCTGAAATGGGATATCCACCACACATTGGAGCGCGCGTGAAGAAGCCTGCCTACGGGCTACATGACGCACCCCGCAGATGGTGGAACATCCTTGACTCGGCACTTCGTTCATACGGACTGGCGCCAACCCGGGCAGACCGTTGTACATACGTGTACTACGGCAAGCAGCTTCCGAAGCCCGCATTGGTGAGTGAAAAGAAGTCATCCACAACTTTCGATCTTGAAGGAGCAGTTGATTACCTCATGGATCCTGTTTCTGGTAACAATGCCAAGAATCGACAAGTTCATGGAGCACTATCTCTTCATGTAGATGATCTTCTTATGACGGGGGATGACCTGTTTGAGAAAGAAATCATGGGACGACTTTGGATTGGTTCCGAGGACAAAAATGATTGCCTCTTTGTAGGACAGCGCGTCCAATGGAAGCAAGATGACAAGCACGGTTGGTACATCAATGTTCATCAGAATGTTGCCATCGACGAACTTCAGGAGATCACTTTTGACAAACACCTGAAGGACGACACTCCTCTTCCTCCACAAATGCATACTGCATACAGAAGTGTCCTAGGTCAGATCAAGTGGTTACAGTCGCGAACGCAGTTCCACATTGGTTATCAATTCTCCAGGTGTGCATCCAAGGCATCATCACCGACCATTGAGGACGTTCGCGCCATTAATAAGACAGTCAGAACCATCAAAAGCATCCCGCTTAGCATGAGATTCTGGCCCCTTCGTGGCAAGACACGCATAGTTGGCTATCCCCATTTTGAATCTCAAGAAATATGTGTCTGCATCCGCAGCCACTTTCGGTTTACAACCAATCCGACCTTTGCAATCTTGTATGCTCGATCACTTCGAAGACATGCCCATTCTCAATATGATCTTCGGACGATCCAGCGCCGCGGCACCTGTGCCAAAGCCGATGATCAAGAAACGGGCATCACCGTTGAAGGAATCCCCTGCTCGTGATGAGGAAGATGAGACATCAGACTGCCCCATGGAGCAAGTCGCCGATGAGAATCCATCCGCCTCTCAACATCCCGAGAATGTCAACATGGAACAGGTTGATTATGATCCAGATTCCGACGACGATGATTCAGATGAAGAAGGGCATCCTCCCGCAGGAAGGCCTACGTCAAAGGCGATGCCGCATCCGAAACTTGTTCCAAAGTCACCGCCACCAGCATTGAGGCTCCAAGGTCAAGCCAGCACCAAAGAACATCTTGGATGAAGAGACGGAATCCGACAATCATCCTGGTGATCGGCCTGCACTTCCAAGGCGACCAGCGATCCGGCCTGTTCTCACATCCAATGATCGGTGGTTTGTAACATATGGATCGGATACAAACATCAGCCTCCAGAAGGAATCCGTACACTCAGGACCTTTCGGAAACTCAAAATTCCTGAATTTTGTGTACGAGTACTACAAGGAATGCTCAACCATCCTCGATGCCAATCCGGATTTCCACTTCGTTCCTGAGCATGAGAGACCACATGGAGTTAAGGTATTCTGGTTGAAGGCCAGATTCAACGATTACTGGAAGCCAACACTCCAAGGTGAAGGAATTCATACGGAGAAGCAATACATGGACTTCATCAAGAAGGTCTACAGCATCTGCTGCTACACCAATGCTCAATCCGAAGTTTACGGAACCGACATCATCCCGATGGTATGCCACAACGGCAACATTGATCGACCGTCCAGAATGTCGAACAGCTTTGCAAATACTTCCGCATGGATCCATCCAAGGCGAAACAGATCACAGATCTCATCCTCTGGCGAATTGAGAGAATGAGCAGATCATTTTCCGGATGTCTTCGACATGATTCAAGGCATGGAATCCACAAGGAACGCAGACGACAAGTGGACATGGGTCCTGATGGATCCGTCGAGCTCTATGACGCATTGACCTGCATCACACATGCCAGGAACTTCATTGGAAAGAAGCCAGGACTTCTCTTGATGGCTATGTTCCCGAGCTATGGAAAATCACGTTTCGACATCGCATTCGTATTTCCATCCGTGGACGGGCCATATAAGGAGCGCAAGGCACGGGGAGAAATTGCTCCAAGGAATCGATGGATCGACAAGCTCACCACAAGATCCGCACAAAATGCACTCAGGCCCGATGGCAAGGAATTCTATGTCGATCCAGAGATGGAGTTCTACGTGAGATGCAACAGCGGACACACACGACAAGTCGAGATCCAATCCTTTGGACGACCCCTGTACTCTGAGCAGCAGAAAGAGCCTCAACACGACGAACCGGACTATGATCTCCCAACGGAATCCATTCCGCCAAGTCCGCATCCGTCAAGATCCGAGGCGCCTCATGAAGATGAAAGCACAGCTCAGCCCAAGCATAGAATGCGAAGGCCGGCACCACCATCTATTGAAGAAGAGAAAAAAATCAAGCCGTTCGCGAAGAAGCCCATTACATTCATGTTCCATGCAACCTATGGAAATCAGCCCTTCAGCATCATGGAGCACGGGCTAAAATCTGGGAAATCCCAGTCAAACCCTTCGGGGAGAACGCACGTCCACATGGCATGCATCGATGACGTCATTCTTGACGACGATGAGTCAGAAGCCGCATTGACCCATGTGCCAGCAGGAAGAGACGCACTGTTGATCCTTGCATTCCTCAAGGACCAAGACTATGGCATCCGACTCTCCGAAGAGCGAACAGCGTTGACAGACAAAACCATCGAGGCAAGAAACATTGTTGCGGCATTTGAACCTGATGGCAGCCTCATGGCGAGCAACAAGTGGATCATGAAGAAGAATCTCAGTTATGAAGATTACGAGATGTACGACACCAAGATCCGCGAATTCGCCGATGCCTTCTTCATGTATGTGAATTCCACAAAGCACAGCAAGGAAAAAGATACTTCCTCAGAGACCAAGAAGAGACGGCATTCCACCGATCAGGACGAAGCTGAAGAAGAGACGATGGAACCCTCCGGGGAAAGATCCGTCAAGCCAAAAGTCATCGTGGAATATCACAATTCAGAGAACCTAGATGAGTTCATCCAAGAACTCAAGGGAATCTATCTCGAAACAGATTTGAACAAGAAGGACGCAGAGGAAGAGCTCGCGGAGACCAAGGCAAACCTCTCCCGCTTCATGAACAAGTTCAACAAAGATCCAAGAAGCTCATCCCAACTTGACAGAGTGCGAGAGAGCCTCATTGGCACATGTCGATCCAATCTCGGAGAAGAAGAATTCTACTTCCCTCATCGAGGAGAATGTCCCACCATGGACGAGCACAAGCAAGCTCAACCAGGAACCGGATATCCGATTAAGCTTCCGCTTGGATTGAAGAAGCTCAGGTCACACGATGACCCGGAAATCATCCGAGCCTATGCCGATATCCTGGGATCGCTGAGTCCTCCTGTGGACTATCTCAAGATGCATGAGTTCACCTCATCCATAGCGATCAACATGCTTACCCTGAACCATGGAAACCTCACGAGGAATCCAAGGACAACAGGGAGGTGTACAACATGCCGATGAAGGATCGACCGATCGTGAAGATGATGCAGAACAGTGCACACATCATATGCCTGAATGAAGCAGACGCATTCTTCAGTCCTAATGATGGTTAAAGGGCCGGATAACCCCACAAGTCTATGCTTATTGAAGTATGCGACACTTGCATCTGCCGAGCAGCGAATAATCCCAAATCCGAGACATGCAAAGACCCTCACATGCAAAACCTTCACGCAGTCAGCTATGTCGAAAACTCTCAGCACACTGTTTTTCGCTCTGGCAGATCGAGGGGTCGCATTGGCATCGCCAATGGCATATGTCAGCGGCATATGTTTAACATATGGCTTGAAGTGCCAACGCGTCAGGCGCAGCATGTATCTGCCAGCCTGGCCCCATGCATCCTGCGCTGTGAGGCGCTAAGTACTTCAAGACGAAAGCCTTCCAAGAGCGGAACCCCATTTCTGCGGGCTTCTTTGCATTGCAGCTGGTTCTACAAGCGTATATAGGTCGCTCCCGCGACCGCAGATGCAAGCAACTTCCAAATCATCCACGCGTCCGAATCTTTCGATTGGGGTGTCCTGAAGTGCGGCTCGATGATGTGTTCTGGCACGGCTGCAAATGCTGCCATTTAGACAGCTGCCAAACGCTGCCCCTGCCAAGCAAACACACGCTCAGATGCACAGAATGCTGCGCCTGCCACGACTTCGGCAACGGCATCTCCAAAGTGCTGCGCCTGTCACGATTTCGCGCGCCCCGAGCCGCGCGCGCGACAACATCCCAGCCCTTTAGACAGCTGCCAAATGCTGCCCCTGCCCACAAACACACACTCAGATGCACAGAATGCTGCGCCTGCCACGACTTCGGCAATGGCATCTCCAAAGTGCTGCGCCTGCCACGATTTCGCGAGCCCCGAGCCGCGCGCGCGACAACATCCCAGCCCTTTAGACAGCTGCCAAATGCTGCCCCTGCCACGCAAACACACACTCAGATGCACAGAATGCTGCGCCTGCCACGACTTCGGCAATGGCATCTCCAAAGTGCTGCGCCTGCCACGATTTCGCGAGCCCCGAGCCGCGCGCGCGACAACATCCCAGCCCTTTAGACAGCTGCCAAATGCTGCCCCTGCCACGCAAACACACACTCAGATGCACAGAATGCTGCGCCTGCCACGACTTCGGCAATGGCATCTCCAAAGTGCTGCGCCTGCCACGATTTCGCGAGCCCCGAGCCGTGCGCGCGACAGCATCCCAGCCCTTTAGACAGCTGCCAAATGCTGCCCCTGCCACGCAAACACACACTCAGATGCACAGAATGCTGCGCCTGCCTCCTGCCACGACTTCGGCAATGGCATCTGCGAAGTGCTGCGCCTGCCACGATTTCGCGAGCCCCGAGCCGCGCGCGCGACAACATCCCAGCCCTTTAGACAGCTGCCAAATGCTGCCCCTGCCACGCAAACACACACTCAGATGCACAGAATGCTGCGCCTGCCACGACTTCGGCAGTGGCATCTCCAAAGTGCTGCGCCTGCCACGATTTCGCGAGCCCCGAGCCGCGCGCGCGACAACATCCCAGCCCTTTAGACAGCTGCCAAATGCTGCCCCTGCCACGCAAACACACACTCAGATGCACAGAATGCTGCGCCTGCCACGACTTCGGCAATGGCATCTCCAAAGTGCTGCGCCTGCCACGATTTCGCAAGCCCCGAGCTGCGCTCGGCAATGGCATCTCCAAAGTGCTGCGCCTGCCACGATTTCGCGAGCCCCGAGCCGCGCGCGCGACAACATCCCAGCCCTGTAGACAGCTGCCAAATGCTGCCCCTGCCACGCAAACACACACTCAGATGCCCAGAATGCTGCGCCTGCCACGACTTCGGCAATGGTATCTCCAAAGTGCTGCGCCTGCCACGATTTCGCGAGCCCTGAGCCGCGCGCGCGACAACATCCCAGCCCTTTAGACAGCTGCCAAATGCTGCTCCTGCCACGCAAACACACACTCAGATGCACAGAATACTGCGCCTGCCACGACTTCGGCAATGGCATCTCCAAAGTGCTGCGCCTGCCACGATTTCGCGAGCCCCGAGCCGCGCGCGCGACAACATCCCAGCCCTTTAGACAGCTGCCAAACGCTGCCCCTGCCACGCAAACACACACTCAGATGCACAGAATGCTGCGCCTGCCACGACTTCGGCAATGGCATCTTCAAAGTGCTGCGGCTGCCACGATTTCGCGAGCCCCGAGCCGCGCGCGCGACAACATCCCAGCCCTTTAGACAGCTGCCAAATGCTGCCCCTGCCACGCAAACACACACTCAGATGCACAGAATGCTGCGCCTGCCACGACTTCGGCAATGGCATCTCCAAAGTGCTGCGCCTGCCACGATTTCGCGAGCCCCGAGCCGCGCGCGCGACAACATCCCAGCCCTTTAGACAGCTGCCAAACGCTGCTGCCCCGCAAACACACGCTCAGATGCACAGAATGCTGCGCCTGCCGTTCGGCAACGGCGTCTCCAAAGTGCGCCTGCCACGATTTCGCGAGCCCCGGAGCCGCGCGCGACAACACCCCAGCCCTTTAAACAGCTCCCAAATGCTGCCCCTGGTGAGTAGTGAGTGAGTGAGTGAGTGAGTGAGTGAGTGAGTGAGTGAGTGAGTGAGTGAGTGAGTGAGTGAGTGTGAGTGAGTGTGCGTGAGTGAGTGTGTGTGAGTGAGTGTGTGTGAGTGAGTGTGTGAGTGAGTGTGTGTGAGTGAGTGTGTGTGTGAGTGAGTGTGTGTGAGTGAGTGAGTGTGTGTGACTGAGTGTGTGTGAGTCAGTGTGTGTGAGTGAGTGTGTGTGAGTGAGTGTGTGTGAGTGAGTGTGAGACAGTGAGTGTGAGTGAGTGGTAGCCATGTGTATTAAAAATGTCGGACTCATCCTCTTTTCTGCTCGGATGAAATGTCTTGGCTTTCGAAATGGAAACACTATGTACTGCTTCTTTTTGAGATACCTAGATGTATCAAAGGGTGATGCACAACGCTATGTACACGCGGGACGATTGTGAAACTATTGATCTCTCACTCATTGTATAGTCTTGTAGACGGCGGATCAATCATCTGAATTGAGTTCGTGATGCTGAACGTATGAATCTTCATGGTCAGTCGGATCGACGATACCATCGGCGGCTGCTGTCGGATTGACTGCCATAGTCTCCATAATCATTCACTGTTTCTGATATCCCCACTGCTTGTTGTAGTCCTTGTACTCCTGCGGGGCCCAGGCTTGTTTCTTCTTGATGTACTCCTGGTATCTCTCAGAGTTGCGTTGCCTGGTTGCAGCTTTGCTGCGGATGTAAACCATGAGGGGACTGTGAGAGTCGGAGTCCTGCGAGCCATTCATGAACATGTCATTGTTCGCGTGCTTAAAGCGCTCTGCGGATGAGACCTGGTAATCGAATATGGCCTTGGTTGGATGGTTCCGCATGAGTTCCAGTTGTTCATCATCCATGCCATTCATCTCGTCCTTCCGGAAAGCCTGCTGGATGTTCGTTTTGCCCCATCCAAATACGAAAGTCATCATCACATCTGGGAATGTTTGATCATATCCTGATCCACACTTCATGTACAGGTGATGACGGACAATGGATTTTAGGGCGCACGAAGTCTCCATTGCATACTCCATTCTGCGCACGAGTGGCAAGTCTTTCGTTTCATTCCACAGTCTCTGATATGCTCTCATGAGGATGTTCACAAGACCGTTGGCCGGATTGAAGACGTGCTGGAGTTTGCTGTAGGTGTTCGCTGATTTGTTGGCGTCTCCGGTGATCGCATCGCATCGGTACAAAGTCACGAGCGGCATGATTTCATTCTGAAGATCTTCCCTTGCTGCTCCGTGGCTAATTGAAGGATGGATGTGGAAAACTCCAATGGTAGCGAATGGGAGATCTGCCCTCGTTATGTGGCGGTCGTCATACTCGTGGAGTGAGTTGTTGGATGATTTCGGGATCATGCACGAAACTCATCACTCTGCTCGATATGGAGAACGACGATCTCCTTGTCTCGGCCATGTCCTTGGACAATGGTGCGTGTTGGCAATCTCGGTCCAATGTACTTCTTGGATTCAGTAAACATGGGTGGTCCTGTGGTTGCCAAGCAATCCGAGGTCGGAATTTCGTATTCGGGATCAGTGCAACTTCCTTCGGTTCCGAAGAAACATTTGAACATTCCGAATGTGGTTCCCCAATTCTGGCTCTTGGTGGAAATGTGTCTTGCCAGAAGTTCCACTCTTGCAGAAGGTCCGCCACGGACAAAGCATGCGATCGGTCTGGATGACCATTGCTTGATCACGATGCCCTTGTACCCGAATCGGATGAACGTCTTGATGAGCTCCCTGGATTTTTTCCCCACATCTTTGTGTGGGGTTCTTACCTTTACCGCTCCGCGCCCGCCCCCCGCCGTCCGCCGTCTGGCCCCGCCGTCCGCCGCCCGCCCCGCCGCCCCCGCCGCGGCATACAGCATGCCCACAAGACAATCCACCAGGGACAATCCATCCTCCAATCATCCACAGTGGCATATTGGATTCTCTCCGGAATAGATCCAGGCCTCTACTACCACAGGGTGCCAGTTCCCTTCTGGGATAGGCACCTGGGGCAGTGGGCCTCACCCCCCCTCCCCCTATTTCTGTTTTTGACCAATGTTGATCGCCCGCAACCATTTGGCTCAATAGCAATACTCATGCTTTGCATTATACAACAATACAATCCACCAGGCACAATCCATCCTCCAATCATCCATATTGGCATATTGGACTCTCTCCGGAAGATATCCAGGGACCACATAAACGACCTCTACTACCACAGGGTACCAGTTCCTTTCTGGGATAGGTACCCCCGGCAGTGGGCCTCAATTGTGGTAGCGGAGCAGGTTTTGTCATCCGATGGGAAGGCTTCATGGATGCCTATTCATTGCCAAATCATCCGGCTATACGGAGGACTGTCGAATTCGAGGAGTGAATCGTTGGATGACTTTGGAAACACGCCACGAAATTCATCACTTTGCTCTATGTGGATGACGACAAGTTCCTTGTTGCGCCCATGTCCTTGGACAAGTGTGCGTGGCGGCAACCTCGGTCCAATGTATTTCTTGGATTCCCTGAACATGGATGTTCCTGTGGTTGCCAGGCAGTCATAGGTCGGGATGTCGTATTCGGCATCAGTGCAATGGTTCTTGGTTCCGAAGAAGCATCTGAACATACCGAGTGTAGTTCCCCAGTTTTGACTCTTTGTGGAAATGTGTCGTGCCAATAGTTCCACTCTTGCGGAAGGTCCGCCGCGGACAAAGCATGCGATTGGTTTGGATGACCATTGCTTAATAACTATGCCCTTGTATCCAAACCGGATGAACGTCTTGATGAGGTCCTTGGATTTCTCATCTTGAGGACTGAGGAATGCGTCTGCTTCATTTAGGCATATGATGCGCGCGCTGTTCTCCTTGTTGTCCAGCTTTGGATTCTTCGTAAGGTTTACGTGGTTCATGGTGAGCATGTTGATCGTCATGGATGAGGTGAACTCATGTGCCTTGAGATGGTCCAGAGGAGTACGGTCAGTTGGTTGCACCAGCGATCCCCAGGATGTCAGCAAATGCCCGGAGGCCTTCTTCAACCCAAATGGAAGCTTGATCGGATATCCTGATGCGCCTTCCTGAACTCTTCCATGGATGGCCATTCTCCTCGGTGGTGGAAATAGAATTCTTCTTCCTCGAGGTTGACATCTGGATTGAAGCTCGCTCGCATTCTGTCAATTCGGGATGAGCTCTCTGTGGATCCCTGTCGTACTTCTCCATGAGTCGGGTGAAGTTCCTTTTGGTCTCCTTGAGCTCTGCCTCGGCGTCCTTCTTGGTCATGTCCATTTCAAGATATGTCACCTTGAATTGATTGATGAACTCTTCGGCTTGACGGATCTCTCCCCGGAGGGTTCCATGTTCTCCTCATCATTTTCGTCCTGATCGGTGGAGCGCCGTCGCTTCTTGGTCTCTGTGGATGTATCCTTTTCGGATTTTTCCTTGCTTTGTTGGTCGGTATTCACATAGTTGAAGAAGGCGTCGGCGAATTCATGGATCTTGGTGTCGTACATCTCAACGTCTTCACGAGTGAGAGACTTATTCATGATCCAGTTGTTGCTCATCATGATGTTCCCATCAGGATCAAATGCTGCAACAATATTCTTCGCCTCGATGGTTTGTCCTGTCAACGCTGTTCGCTCTTCGGAGAGTCGGATGCCGTAGTCCTGGTCCTTGAGAAATGCAAGGATCAACAATGCATCTCTTCCTGTTGGCACATGTGTCAATGCTGCTTCTGCGTCGTCGTCGAGGATAACGTCGTCGATGCATGCCATGTGGATGTGCACTCTCCCCGAAGGGTTTGACTGGGATTTCCCAGATTTGAGCCCGTTCTCCATGAGGCTGATCAGCTGATCTCCATATGTTGCATGGAACATGAACGTGATGGGCTTCTTCGCGAACGGCTTGATCTTTCTATCTTCTTCAATGGATGGTGGCGCCGGCCTTCGCATTCTGGATTTTGCCTGGGCTGTGCCTTCGTCTTCATGGGGCGCGCCAGATCTTGAAGGATGCGGACTTGGAGAAATGGATTCTGTTGGAAGATTCTAGTCCGGTTCTTCTTGACGAGGTTCACGCTTCTGTCCAGGCCAAAGGGGGCGTCCAAAGTATTGGAGATCGACTTGTCGAGTATGACCGCTGTTGCATCTCACGTAGAATTCCATCTCTGGATCATTGAGGAATCCTCTGCCATCAGGCCTGATTGCACCATATGCGGATCTGGATGTGAGGTTGTCGATCCATCGATTCTTTGGAACAATGCATCCCTTGTCCTTGCGTTCCTTGTACGACCCGTCCACGGATGGGTACACAAAAGCAATCTCGAAACGTGCCTTTCCATAACCCGGGAACATCGTCATCAGGAAAAGTCCTGGCTTATTGCCCATGAAGTTCCTCGCATGTGTAACGCATCCCAATGCATCGTAGGGCTCAACAGATCCGTCAGGATTCATTCCCACTTGTCGTCGGCATTCTCTGTGGGTGCCCTGATTTGGATCATGTCGAAAGCATCTGGAAAACAATCTGCTCAATCGCTCGATTCGCCAGAGGATGAGGTCGGTGATCTGTTTTGCCTTGGATGGATCCGTGTGGAAAAAGCTGAAAAACTGCTTAACGCTCTGCACGGCCCTCTCAAGATCAAGCATGCGGTTTTGGCATACCATCAGAATGACGTCGGTTCCGAAATCTTCCGGCTGAGCATTCTTGATGAAGTCCATGTATTGTCTCTCTGCATGTTGGTCTTCACCTTGGAGTGTTGGCTGCCAGTAATCATTGAATCTGGCTCTCAACCAGAATACCCTGGCTCCAGGTTCTCGTTCATGCTCAGGAATGAAGTGCAAATCCGGATTCTAGTCGAGGATGGTAGAGCACTCCCTGTAGTATTCGGCCACGAAGGTGTTCCAGAAAGGTCCTGGATGTACGGATATCCTCTGGAGGTAGATGCCGGTATCTGGTTCTTCGGATGTATACCACCGATCGTTGGATGTGAGAGTTGTGCGTCGCTGGTCGCCTTGGAAGTGCAGGTCGTTCACCAGGATTGGTCTCCTCATCCAATGTATTCTTTGGTGCTGGCTTAAGCCTTTGACACAAGCCTCAATGTCGGCGGTGGCGACTTCGGAACCAGTTTCGGATGTGGCATCGCCTTCGGCTTCGGATTTCCTGCGGGAGGTTGCTCTTCTTCATCCGGATCATCGTCGTTGTCGGTATCTCGATCGTAATCTGCCTACTCCATGTTGACATTATCTGGTTGTTGAGAGGCGGATGGATTCTCATCGGCGACCTGCTCCATGGGGCAGTCGGATGTCTCATCTTCCTCGTCGCGAGCAGGGGATTCCTTCAAAGGAGATGCACGTCTCTTCACTAGCGGCTTCAGCGAAGGAGCCGCAGTGCCGGATCGTCCAAAGATCATATTGAGAATCGGCATGTCTTCGAAGTGATCGAGCATACAAGATTGCAAAGGTCGGAATGGTTGTAAACCAAGTGGCTGCGGATGCAGACACATATTTCTTGAGATTCACAATGGGTCAAGTGCAAAAACACGCCTCACGGATTTGAGGAATTGAACATGTGCAAAATGAAAACTCATGCATCAGAATTCGTGGACATGCGGATCATGCCCAGGTTCCCCAATAAGCAAACATGGATTCTGCTACACCGACTCCTGCAAAGGCAATGATGTCGGGTCCGTGCTTCGTGTTGTGTGCTAGCCACTCAACCAAAAATGCCTTGTTCTGCAACATAATACGGAAAGGTGGATGTGCATCAACATTCAAGAGATTGCCGGTGAGGACGGCCTTGATGAGCTCGTCTGCTTTAGCTGAACGCTTGGTCAGCGAATCTGCCAGACAATCTTCACTTCGTACATGTGCAAGGTCGTGCATCTGTCCACTGTTGCTTTCTTCTCTCAACATTTGGATCAAATGCATTGTTTCTTTCTGTTCCGGTTGATGTGTTGTGGATGCTGTGGTGACAAGATTGTTCGCATCAGTGCGGATGTGTGCATCTGCAATTTCGCCCGTTATGTCTGACCAGAGACCGCGAAGAAATAATGCTGAACCGTAACAACGCATTAGTCCGTGCAACTCTGCAACAGTAGTGGACATGGTTGTGGCGGTGATCTTGTGCGTCTCATAGTCGACCAATGAGCCTCTCGAGTTCGATGAGCCCTGGCGAAGATCTCTTTGTTCTGCAAGAAATATAACACGCGCATGTTGGGATGACTTATCTTCATTGTTGCGATAGGACGCATCTGGATAACCAACTATGCGTGTCTTGCCACGAAGTGGCCAGAATCTCATACTAAGCGGAATGCGTTTGATGGTTCTGACTGTCTGATTAATGGCGCGAACGTCCTCAATGGTCGGAGATGATGCCTTGGATGCGCACCTGGACAATTGATAACCAATGTGGAGTTGCGTTCGCGATTGTAACCAATTGATCTGACCTAAGACACTTCTGTATGCAGCATGCATTTGTGGAGTGAGAGGAGTGTCGTCCTTCAGGTATTTATCACAGGTGATCTCCTGAAGTTCGTCAATGGCAACGTTCTGATGGACATTGATGTACCAGCCATGCTTGTCGTCTTGCTTCCATTGAATGCGTTGTCCTACGAAGAGGCAATCAGTTTTGTCTTCGGAACCAACTTGAAAATCTTTACGAAGTCGTCCCATGATTTCCTTTTCGAACACATCGTCACCCGTCAAAAGAAGATCATCAACATGAAGAGAAAGTGCTCCATGAGCTTGTCGATTCTTGGCATTGTTACCGGAAACGGGATCCATGAGGTAATCAACTGCTCCTTCTAGATCTCACTCATCAATGCGGGTTTCGGAAGCTGCTTGCCGTAGTAGACATATGTACAACGGTCTGGCCTGGTTGGCACCAATCCGTAAGAACGGAGTGCCGAATCAAGGATGTTCCACCATCTGCGGGGTGCGTCATTTAGCCCGTAGGCAGGCTTCTTCATGCGCGCTCCAATGTGTGGTGGATATCCCATTTCAGGAGGGATCTGACAAATGATGTCACGAGTCTGATCGTATGCTTCGCCTTGGAGGAATGCTGTCTTCAAGTCCATGTGGAATATTTTCCAGCCTTTATTTGCGGCTGCTTGGATTGCAAGGCGGAAGCCACTCCTGGACGCAGCAGGACTGTCTGTCTGCTGATCGTTCTTCTGCTTGTCTTGGGAGGACCCAGCGAGCCTTGGTCTTTAAGAAGTGACCGTCCTTGTCTCGCTTTAGGGTAAGGACCCAGCGACCGGTAACCCAGTTCCTGACATGAATCTTGCGTGTGTCGACCACGTCGAACACTTCGACACCAAGCCAAGATTTGCACTCAAGAAGCTCAGCTTCAAGGAATTGCTTCTGATAAGCTCTTGTCTCCGTGGCTGTCGCTTCCTTCCGCTTCTTGCCAATGAGTACGGATGTGGATGAAGCCTTCAAGGATTCTTGCTTGGATGAGTACAAGACTAAGAGTGCACGGTCATCGTCGGTCATGTTCTTGAGTAACCGGTCAACATGATTCTTATCTGTGTATTTCTGATGAGAGAATCCGCATCGGGGCGATGGTTTGAAGGTCCCTTTCACACGTCCAAGAGGACAGGGTTGCTTTCAAGATCTCTCGGAACCGTAAAGGATCCGGTATTCGCACAGATCTTCTGCTCGGCTGTCATGAATGACCAGTGTGCCTGATCGAGAACGAGATCAGCTTCGTGATCATCGTAAGTTCTGGTCCTCTGAGAGTCTTCTGATTCTCCATCTTCTTGGTCAGTATATCTCATGGTTCTCTCTGAACTTCCAGCGGTTCTTCCTCACTATCGGATTGTACCGGCAAGTTTACTGGATTGTTCGGATTGAAATTGGATGAAGATGCAGGTTCATTTCTGGGAGAATGCTCAGGCGACTCATCATTGTCATCTGGCTTCTTCTTCTTCTTCCCAGTTTTCTGCTTCTTGGATGGACTGCCCTGCACGGGTGCAGTTGTTTCTTCTTGCTCAGGTGTTGGCAGTTCAAGATCTTCATCATAGTCTTCTGCTTCGGGATTCGTTAGAATTGCAAGCGGCGAAGGTACCACGACAGTCGGAAGAATTGGTTGAGATGATTGCGACTGTGACGGCAAAGAGACATCACCCCCCAGTCGATTGAGCCCGCTTGAGGATGAAATGGACTGCTTTTGCCGTTTAAGCGCTGAATCTCCTCCGCCAGGTTTGTCGTGCGGCGGCAGCGGTGGATCTACTGGACTGTCTGGTGATACACCTCGTGGTGCTGGCGGCATGGGATGATCTGGTCGATCATTTTGATCAGGCTGATGTGGAGGATCCGGAGCAGGATCTGGCATGTGCTTGTCCGGTGGAGTTGGAGGTCTTGGATCAGGCATGGGATGGTCCGGTTGATCAGGTGGCTGCTGTGCCAGGTTGTTGAGGTTCATCCGTTGGATCTGTTGGATCCGTCTCGATGGGCATCGGCTTGATAGCCGGCGCATCTGAGAATGACTGATGAACGGATAAAAACATCACTGCGTGCCAAGTCTTCGGATCATAATTCTCCCAATTGCATTTGGATGCAGGCAAGACCCAAATTCTATTCAGCTGACGCATCGTCCGGAGGTGACGTGATTGGCATGTTAATGCCGATGGTGTGGACGTATGCTGCGCATGCATCATACTGAGTGGATGAGATGCACAATTGTCTCAACTTCTTGCAACCATTCCACATGTTCTGACATTGCCAGTCATTAGGATCTTGTTTGAAGATATCGATTTCAGTCCCCGGAGGGTACTGCTTCATCGTCTTCTGGTGTGCTGGTCATGTTGAACTCTTTGTCAATGGCTTCCATCTCCTTTCTTAGGATGTCAACTTGCTTGATGGTGAATGGTTCGAAAAGGTCTTCCAAGAGGTACACCTCGTTGTCAAGCGGCTTCACCTTCAAGTGTCGCAGGAGGATGTGCGCGAGATCCTGACAGAACTGGTAAGGATACACCTGTGTCAGTTTGGTTCTGCTTCCGAAAGTACCAGCATTTCCCTCGAGGGGTTGATGTTCGTGTTTGACTGCGCTGGTAAAATTCTTACACTTTCTGAAGATTGGTCTCGTTACCTCGGGAGGTAAACAGTGCATCAAGCTCGTGGGCTTGAGACTTCTGAGTCCGGAATCAGGATCTTTCAGTCCGTATGCGCAGAAATGGAAATCTCCCCAGATCACGGATGGATCTGAATTCCAATGTGCTTGTTCAGGAACGGATGTGAGGTCCTCGACGAACATGTTCTCTGCCGGATGAGGTGCTGCAGGCTTGGGAGTTGTCTTTCCCGCGATGCGTAATGGCACTGAGGATTTTGGCTTAGGAGCTGGTGCGGATGACTCCTTCTTCTTGGAGTCGGCTGAGGAGCCGTCTTGCCCTTCTGCAAGGATTCTCGCTCTTCTGGTAAGAGAAGATCAATTCCAGGTTTCCCCGAGGGATGGTTTCATCCTTTCTGACCTTCATCATGTTAACCTTGATGAGTCGAGTCCCAAGATCAAGTCCTACCATTGCTCCTTCGATGGAAATGACTTTTCCTTTTAGCCATATTCCTCCCTTGCTTCCATCGGAACGGATCTTGGATTTGTCTTCCTGCCAGTAAAATACCTTGTCCTTCACCTGAAGAGGCTTAGAACTCATTCGGAGATTTTGAGCAAGTCTTCGGATTGACGCGCTTCTTGGAATGCTTGCTTAGACAGCTGCTTGATCTGGATGGCTGTCATCTCTTCCTCATTCCTGTCAATCGTCAACTGAGTTGGTGTTGCGACATCGAGTTGGGTGAGATCTGCTGGTCGTCTTCCGAATGCGAGATCCAATGCTGTTACACCCCCGTAGGCTATATGTCACTTTCTTCAGTGTTGCAGGTGCTGCGCCTGCCTTGATGGAACTTAGCATGATCTTGAGTTGTGCTTTCAGGAGTCGAACTGCAGCTTCAGCTCGATTTGGCCATGGTGTGTTCGGTCCCAAGGATATCGGTGTGATGGAAATGTTCCCATGTCTCCGTCATGAAGGCTTGATCTGCGACAACAAGTGGTACTGGTCAAAATAGTTCCTGAGGACAGTGATGTTCTCGACTTCTTGCGTAGTTGTCACTGGAGCAATGTTGTTGCTCCATCCAGGATGACAAAAACAATGATGTGTTCTCCTGTTCCAAGAGGAACTTGACAGTGATCAATGAATGTCATGCCACCGAAGGTGTCCGCTCTAAGTCCACTCGTTTTGCTTCGTGATGGTGATTGTTTTGCCGCTTGGCAAACTTCACATTCACTTCGGATTTTGTCAAATAGATCGATTGTTGGTTTTGGCAAGTGAAGCGAACGAGTTCTGAATCGAAATTGATCTGTTGTCATGTTATGATGCTGGAGGTGGAGCTTCTTCAACTCTTCGGGAATTGACAATCGCTTGTGGATTCTGATCGGAAGCGATGTGGGTTCATCTGAGGATGGTGCGAAAGGATCTGGCTCAATGGTCGACCGGCCCTTCTTGTCGATGATCCTGTCTGCTGCCGACCCGGAACCTGCTTCGTCCTTAAGCGAATTGTCCGCGAAGGTGAAAATGGTCTTACTTTTCCACAGGTTAATCATTGGTTTGATTGCCTGGGATGTAAGTCTCCAATTGTCCTCTAGGATTTCTGGATCTCCACCTTTGGATGCATCTATGATTTCCGTGGCATGCTCTCGGCTGATGTTATCAGGATTGATTGGACATTCCTTGGCTCCATTTGGTGTGAACAGCGCCTTGCAAGGCGTGATGCGCACACGGATGAGCTGCTTGTTCTTCTTATCAAGGATCCAATGGTCCTGCTTTTGAGACCCAATGATTGGAGTTGCTAGGTCCTCCTTCGTCTCGGATGATTTGGATGCACAAACAGTTTCACTCTTGGAGATATCCCCGGAGGGAAACTTGATGCTGCTGTCATCATCGTAGACGTAGTTGGTGAGGCCCTTGATGGCAATTTCTCCATATGCTTTCACTCTTGCAACTCCAGCGAGGTCGGATACTGGAACTGCTTGACGGTCCGCGCCAAAGGCCTTGCGTGTGATCTTGTCAGTGCTCGATGGTCATGTAGAGGTTCCGCATCTGACTGATGCTGAGGAGGGTCGGTGCAGCTCCTTGTTTAAGGACGTCGATGTTGGTACTGCGTGGAGGAGTTGTGTGTTATCGGAGATCCACGGTCGAATTTAGCTTTACCGGCATAGGCAGGCTCTTGGAGTTCAGCAACTTGCTGCGTGGCAGGATGCTCCTCCGGCTTCTCTGCGATGGCTGCGAACATTTTGGATTTTCCTTTGTCATGTCCGCCTTTTCCTTTGCCATTCTCATACGATGGATAACCTTTGTTTCCATCATAGGGATATTGGAATTTGGATTTTCCTTTCTTTCCCTTCTTTCCTTTGCCTTTTCCCCAATATGCCTGGTCGTAGGGATCATAGTTTTCATTGGCCATATTGGCCTTCCCGCCAGAACCGCTTTTTCGAAAGGGTTTAAAGCCACCTCGTTGGTGACTGCCCTTTTTGTTTCCTGATTTTCATTTTCCTTTTCTCTTTTTGAATCTGAAATTCCGCCCTGACACTTTTCTTGCTATGAACGCATCGTTCTCTTCGAGGACCCAGAATGTCTCTTCATCGTTGTTTGACATGAATCCTTTAAGTCCTTCTTCATCTTCAACCCAAAAGCATTCTTCTCCTTCGTATTCACCTTGTTCGAGGATGAAGAATGTGTTGCTTCGGTTGCCTCCTTGAGGTCGGATGGATGGATCTTGGATGGATGTCCTGGTCGTGATGAAGAGTTCAGGGTGATGCGTCTTCAGCATCTCATAGGAGTAGTTCTCGAGTGAAATGTTTCTCAGTGACAGGGCGCTGGTCAGTCTTTCTCTCTGCTGATCTGACAATTCACTCTGAATGATGAAAAACTGCGCAATGAGATTATTCCCGAAGGGAAATGCGTCCCGCTGTCTGTCCTGCATTCCCGTGATATACTGTCTGAGGACTGTCGGATCATCCTCATTTAGCAGGACTGGAGGCGGTGCTCGAGTACCGGCTGCTTGCTGATGTCGAGCGATTGTTCTGTTGTTTGCGTCCTGTACGGACTGTCGAAATGATGGGGGCTGTGCCGTGTAGACGGGCATCAAGTCCATCCACACTGCCTTCACTCTCATGAGAAGGGTTTCGAATTTGGATGTGAAAATGAGGAACTCTTGGCTTCTGCCTTCTGTGATCGAAGAAAGTGAGGAGCCTGTACAGATACACGTTGGCCGCACCTTTCAGGAAGTACTTTTTCAGCGTGCTCTTGAAATAGTTGACTCCTTCATCAGGATCTTGCAAAAGGTCATTTTGGAGAACTGCCTTGTACATGCAAGCATCTCCTGTGAGTCTGCTTTTGACGAGTGGTCCTCTCTTGGGTGCTTCCACCGTGGTGATTGTCACCCAGTCGTCCACGAGTTCTTCATACCTGAACCAGCTGACTTTTCCGTCGTACGACGGCGGCTGCTTGGCGGTCATCGATAAGTTGAGTGTTTCCTCCGTATAGCCGGATGATTTGGCCATACTTGAATAGGCCTCCATGAAGCCTTCTCCATCGAATGACATTTGTCCTTGGATCTCTGCGAAGGCACTTCTAAGGATGGCCCTAAAGATGAGCCCGTGCTTGGATGGGACCACTTTTCGCTGCATTCATGGATCCGACCCTATTGCGTGACTGTGCAACTGATGCTGCCAGACACGGCTGTAGCGCCCATGCTTTATTCTACTGTCCTTTACTCCCGGACAGCCTGAAGCCGCGGGAGCCGGCGGAACACGCCAACGGCGGTTAAATAGAAAAGCTGCATCAACTACTCTTATCTCTGGTAAATTGTTCGGCGCTCGCTTTCTTCTTGGGAGCTGCGGATGCGCACCCAGGCAGTAGTGATCCATCAGGAGCTTCACCAGTCGCTCGTTGGTCTCAAGCGCTGCTCGTTCGACCTCACACTAGTGCCGCCAGTGCCCCGCACTGGTGCCTTGTGCTACTTGGAGGCCTCTTCTTACATCCCGTCTCCCAATGTTGGAGGCACTCCGTTGTCGAACAAAATGGACATCTCCGTTCTGCAAAGCTCCAATTGCAAGACCTCTTTCATTACAAAACAGACTTGGAGTTTGGCACGCCGCGCAAAAAACATCTCGATTCTCAATATCTGAGTGCTGGGCTGGGCCTGCCAGGTCCTATCGCAAGAGGAACAGAGCGGTCTTTCACTCCCTCCCTGCCCACCCTGCCTCATCAGACCCTCCAAACTCCCAGCGCGCCATGCCTTGGGATTTTCACGGATCTGTTCAGTCTGGATAGCGCATTTGTTCTCGCAAGTGCCCAGCCGGAACTTGGAATCCACGTCAACCCGGGACAGCAAAGCCGAATGAAGTTCACAGACTTGCCTGGAGGAAGGGGTTGACAGCACATGAACTTGCCAGAGCACAATGTGCAAGCCTGTGAGAAGGATCTTTCTTGCCAATTCCAATGTCATGAAGCTCGGCACCATCTCCAACTCCAGCGAGTACATGCCTTGACTGGTTGCGCAACACAGCTTCGAATCGGCCCAAATTTTGCGAATCCGAGCGGCGATTCCAAAGGTCTTCAAGCGGCACGGAAGCATCTGCAACGACAAAGAACTCCCCGAAGGGATCCTGTACAAAGAACAAACCTCTGCAATGGATGCGACATGGATTCATTGCTGCACAAAGGATGCAAGCAGAAGGCCAGCAGGACGCGCGAGAAGGGGGGGCCGTTGGTTTTCTATATAGCGGTTTGGGGTAGACTGGCTGACCGCGCAAATCAACCAACCCACAAAAGCAAAGGTTGAGGACATATCCCCCCCGCTTGCTTTAACACAGCAGCGCCACATGATGTAGGTCGGAAACTTCGCCATATCCCGCATCATCGGGGCCAAGAAGCGAGAACACGTCTGTGTGTGTGTGTGCGTTTGTGCGTTTGTGTGTGTGTGCGTTTGTGCGTGTGTGCGTGGGTGGGTGGGTGGGTGGGCGGGCGGGCGGGCGGGTGGGTGGGTGGGTGTGTGTGTGTGTGTGTGTCTGTGTGTGTGTGCGTGCGCGCGCAGGCATTCACAAGTTCCAGCAACGTACTCGCCAATGAGACGCAGCATGTGTATAAGGATATCCGCAAACAGCCGCACAGCGGAAGCATGTGTTTGCTTTCGGCCCGCCACCAACGTCTTTTGGACTACAGTGCAACAGCAGCGTGCAATTTGGGGCCCAAGCACAAAAGAGCCAACGACCGTCAGACACGTGTCGGACATTGGCGCAGGGCTCGGGGCGTTGCCTCGTCGCTTGGTCGGAAAGTCGATCGTCGCAATAGAACCCCTCGTGCCCGTCGACTTCCGCCCGAAAGCTTTCTTCTTCGTGAAACCCAAGCGTTGCTGACGGACTTCGTCGCGTCAAAGATCGAAGTACCAGGGTGCTCTCACTCAACTCAGGCGCAAAAGACACATCTACCCACCCCTCGCCTTGCTGACGCCCGCCCGCGAACGCACGTGAAAGTTGAAAAGCTGCGCAACAGTGCGATAGACACATAACTTCTTAAAATTAGATATCAAATAATTACTCTTCAGATTCAGACGAAAAGTTTTGCTGGATTCCCTGTCCAGTATGATCGTCTTTACACATGAGTAAACATTCAAACACAATTATTCAACACTAGCTTAGAATAAGCAAAGTGTGGGTAGAAAGTGCTAAAGGCGGCTAACGCCTTTTCCTTCCATCTACTGTCTGCGTCAGCGCATATGACTCAAGGCCTGCAAGAGGCGACATGCCAAACCCATAACGGTGGTTTACATGCTTTCAGCCCCCAAAACTGAAGTGGGTTTGGCCGTCGTCTTGCGGCGGTGAAGTCCTTGCCGGCCTTGTGCCAGGACTTCCTCTTCTTTCTCGAGGCGCCACGTGTTAGTGGCCAAAAGCCTCATCATGGGCTCTTCGTGTGCCCCGCTGACCTTTGTCAGCATATCTGCCGGGTTCTCGTTATGGGGAACCCATCTAATGCGGCCTCTCACTTTGCTGAGCGACTCCTTGATCAGCGCGACCTCCAAGGCAGCTCGATCATCTTCTCCTTGCGCTTGCTCATTCTTGACCGAGTCAAAGACTGACTTGGCATCAATGACCGCGATCATGGCGGGGTCCTGAAATGTAGGATTCTCCGAGGCGATCACCGATGCTTCGCCTTGCAATCCTCCGTCGTCCTCGATCTCCAAACGGTGCCTTGGGCTGTACCGGGAGAACCTTAGCGACTCCAGCATTGCCACCTGCTTCTCCATGGATCCAAGCGCGGTGGACATGCTGATGGCCTCGCACAGGTTCGTAGATCCGGCTTTTCGGCGAAGCTTCCGGGATCTCCAAGTGATCAGAGACACCGGAGCGGTCTTGCCGAGGTTGAGCTGGTCTGTGGTGGTGGCTTGCAGCCACCCATGCTGTGGCTTTGACTTGCCACTTGGGTCGAAGGAGCTGTCGGCGATCAGCAAGTGCCGCAATTCCTCCTCCGGGAAGCTGTGGATCTTGAGCTGGATGTGGTGGCCCTTGATCTTGGCCACGACGCGGTTGGCCTCCATGGCATCGGCGACCGAAGGCGTCGGAAAACATCCAGCCAAAATGCTAGCTGCTGCTGAGGCGTCAGGGCGTCCCTCACGAGCAACCCAGTTGATGCTGGCCAGAGTCCCTCTGAGCTGAGAGATCTCTTCTGCGGATAGCGTCTTATCCTTGGCCTGGCACTTCAAGGTCTTGGCCTCAAGACGGACGGGTTTCAAGCGGCTCTGGATGTAGTCCTGCATCGTGATGCTGAAGGAAAAATCCGCCTCTTGCCAAACTCGCCGTCCGGCAAACCCAGTGCCAGCTGCATCACTCTGCAACTCCACGGCTTTCCCGAACTTGAGCATTGACTCCAGGGCACTCATCCTGCGCTGATGTTCTTTGTTGCCTGCCTCGAGCACGTCGTCCACTTCGATGACGATCATCCCCTGCGTGGCTGCGTTAGTCTCCCGGCTCTCTGAGTCCAGGGTCAGCACACAGCGATCAAAGCAGTTGATGCGGTATCCGAGCTGCTTGACCAGGATCTCCAGGAAACTGCGTCTCCAGCAGGCTGGCCCACTGACAAGCCCGTACACTTCCGTGTTGAGCATGATCAGCTGGTCCTCGCGGTAGCCCTCAAAGGCTTCGTCTCGTGGCATTCTGCATGCCAGCTTCCGCGACCGGGTGGTCGGCTTGCTCTGCAAGAATGCAGTTTTCGCGTCCTTCACTCTGGCAGGCCATTTTCTGCAGGCTGCCAGCTGAAAGAACAGGCGCATGCTCGAGGTCAGAGGTGTCGGAGCGGCGCGCTCGATGTGGTGGATCATTGGATCTTGCCACCCCACCACACACCATCGGGACTTCGCTGACAGGCCCTCGTGCTTGGCTGGCTCGAAGCCTTCCATGTCGAACTCCTCCGGCAGCACCGCAAACTTGCCAGATGGTTTCCATCGGTCCACGTAGCGAGAGTCCAAGATGCCCTCGGGGTAGTCCCTGCGGAAGTCGCGGGACTCGTCCGGAGAGAGGATGGTGATGGCGCCGGTCTCTAAAAGAGAATTCACCTCTTTGGCCCTAGCCGCTCGAAAGATCTTCAGGTGTTCTTCCGAGAGCTTGTTGAAGACTACCTGTCCAGGCGAAGTCTTCGCTTTAGTCAAGTATATGCAGCGGTCCTTGTAGCTGTACGAGCCCTCCGCCTCGTTCAGGGTGAAGCACTTGTCATCGAGTGGCGCGATGCCGCTTCGTTGAGTCCGGCGATCGGTCCACCAGGCTGCTCCATCTCCGTCACCGCTCCATTTGGTGAACTTGGGCTTCGGCTCGTCGAAGGACACTGCTTCCATGAAGAACGATCGTGACGTGGGTGATGGCCAGGGAATAGGTGATGCCGAAGAGAACGGGTATGGCATCGGTCTCGATGCCGAATCCTGCGCCCTCACCGGTCCAAATTCTATTCGGTTTTCACGACCTTCATCCACTCGGACAGATGTCCGTCGGCTCTCGTTTGCCGTGTTGACGTCTGTGGACTCGGGTGCCACAGATGGTGCTCTAGTGCTGTTGTCGCCTAGGCTGGTGGGATCCTCCTCCATGGTGATGTCTCCAGCCTCAGGTCGATTAGCTCCAGTGAGGACACCATCCAAGTGCTCGGGCGTGTACTCGTCATCGTCGATCTCCATGTCTCGATTGGCAACTCCAGGTTGTGGTGCTTGAGGTTCTGGCGTTGGTGGTTGTTCGGCAGAAACTTCTTGCTTACCATCCTCATCCAAAGCTCCCAGGTCCGAGACGGTAACCTGCCACTGTTCTTCCTCCCCAGGGCCACCCTCCGACTCGATGTCGTGATAGTGCCTGATCTTGCCCTGGTGGATGTCGTCAACCATTTCCTTGGAGAGCTCCCGGATGAGTTCGGCTCCAAGATGTTCTTCTGAAGTAGCATTGCGAACTTGTTCTCGAGAAGCTTTGATGAGGTGGTTCCGGAGGCTGATCCACAAGGACTTGCCGTTGGCGTTCTCGGCGATGATGACTCCAGGGCCACTCCATCCCTTGTACTTCTCGGTGTCCCGCCACACGTAGACCCAGTCTCCCACCTCCAAGGGCTTCTGGTCATTTCGGGTCTTCTTCCTCACGGAGTTCCTGATCATCTCGGAGTCCCGCTGCTTCATCCATGCTGCGGCAGCGGCATCTCTGATTTGCCAGGCTCTCTTCATCGACTCCGTGGCACTCTCCTGCACCAGCATCGGATTCAAGACATCGTCCGAGGCCAGGCTAGCAGGCAACCTGGGAGTGTATCCGAACACTCGTTGGAACGGCGAAAACCCGCTCTTGTTCATGTAGCGGTTGCGTGCGATCTGCGTTTCCCACACGCACTGGCTGAACTCCGCCTCCGTGGTAGCCACGATTTCTTCCAGCAGGAGGCTGAGCTTTTCCTTGAAGATGCCTCCAGCCCGTTCCGTCTTGCCGTTCTGCCAAGGGCTCCGAGCGTCGATGGCATGCACCATGACGCCCATGTCATGTAGTCGCCCTTGGAACTCCTGGCCGGTGTACTCCGTCCCCTGATCGATGATCACGATGGTCGGGTGGCCGTAGTGAACCAACCAGATCTTCGCGAAGCTCTGGAAGGTCTGAAAGGCGGTCTTCTGGGGGATCTCCTCCACAATCTGCAGCCCTGTGGCCCAGCAGACGCAATTCAGGAAGATCTTCTCCTGCTCGTGGAACTTGTAGAAGAAGGTATCCACGCCGACCACTTCGTTGAACGGAAGGTTCCGTGCCAGGTATCCAGGTCGAGGGGCTGTAGGCTTCCGGCGACCCTCGCATAGTGGGCAGTTGAAGAACTTCTTGGTCCATTCGATGACCTCGCTCTTGGCGTTGGCGTGATTCAATGCCCGCACAAAGGTCTGGTTGTCAGGATGGCCGAGGTTCCGGTGCAGCCGATATAGTTCCCGACGTAGGTCAGGCGCCAGAGACCATTGTCCATCTTCGTGGTTCCGCAGAGAGTCAATCTGCTTTGCTGCTCGCTGCAGGGATGGGGTCTCTCCGACTGGCTGTAGTTGTTGAGCTGCATTTCTCATCGCAGGGTCCTTCTCTTCATCGTCTAGAGCTGGTCGAGCCGTTCGGGATCGAAGCGGGCGACCTTCACGTCGTTCTGTGTCACGCTCTTCCGCTTCGAGTTGGCCTTCCAACTCCTCCTCCACTGGTTCCAAAGGCGCTGATGATTTCGACGTAGAAGGCACAGATGCCGTAGACGGCGCAGAAACAGGTCTAGATGATTGCCTGCCTCCCAAAATTCTGTGCGATGGAAAGTGCTGGTAATGGCAAAACTTGAGGTACTCCTCGGCGAAGCTGGTTTCTTGGTGGATGTAGTTGGCCATAGGTTGCGCCATGGTGTTGCTGATCTCGTCTGCAAGTGCTTGTAGGTGGTCCGGCAAGGCTGAGCCAAGCCGATTTGAGGTAGTGGTGGTAGTGAACGAGGGCGGTTCTTCGCAGTTGTGGTAATGGATGTTGAGTGCTCGGAGGTGTCGGTTCAGGCCGTCCACGATGGCCGTCACCAGTTGAGGTGTGTATAGTGCTGCTGCTGCTGCTCGACCACCAATCAAAGGTTGATGCTTCTGGTGCTTCTCAACACCAGGGCATTTCTTGCTGAGGGTCTTCACCAAGGGCCACACGTTGGTAACCATGATTGTGGGCTTCTTGGCAGGGATGCCCTCCTTGGTGGTCAGAGCAAAGGCGCACATGTCGAGGCGAATGGTGTAGACATCCGGCCGTTCACGAAGTCGCTTAGCCTTCTGGTCTTGCCATGAAGAAGCTGGCGCCGGATGCTCAAGCAGAAAGCCTCGGTGGTTGCTGCGCTGTACCTCCGCCAACTCCAAAGCAAAATGCCAGTGTTGACGCCCTTCATCCTCTTCCTGTTTCACTATCTGCCACTGCCTCTTCGGATTGGACAACCGGCGCAAGGGGCTGAACGTGGTGCACGGTGGGCTCAAAACGATTAATGCTGGCCGCAGTCTTGCGACCAATCGTCGGGCCTGCTCTCGATGAGCGGGTATGCAGAAATCCCACCCGTTCCGAAGATCCAGAGCGCCTCCGATTGACATCCCGACCTTCTCTGCCTTCTCAGTGACCCGGGGTGGGCTGTAGATCTCCATGACGTCCACCCCGTACTTCGTCTTGGTAGTGGCATAGATCAAGGTCTTCACTTGCTTCGGGATCTCCTTGGTTGGCTGTGGCCACTCGTCGTCCTCCATCGCCCAGTAGCTGTTGCTGTAGTTGCACGGAAAAACCCAGTAGGCGTGGTTGTACCTGTAGTTCGTGAAGTCTTCAGGACGACGTAGGTCCACCTTCATCCACTTCTGTGATGAATTCTCGTCGCGCAAGAGGTAAAGCTCAGAGGGATCTCCAAGCCATCGTGGTGCGTATGGGGCTTGAACAGCTCCATCGTAGCCGCATGCCGTAGAGCATGTGCAGCAGATCACGAACGCGAGCTTCTGCATGAGGCCCATTCTCTGCTGCAGCGGCTTCTCCAACTGCTTGGAGTGGTAGATCATTCTTCGGACTTGGCCACAATGTCCCGGTCGATCATCTGCACATCGTCCCAGGTGTCCGTGTCGGAGTGGACTTCCATGACCTCCTTGTCCATGTTGAACCTCACTGGTGTCTTGGCCCTCCGTGTCGGCAAGGTTCCCGTGAGAGTTCTGCCCCGACTCCTTTGCTGGGATGTGCTCCGGTCCTCGTTCTGGTTGGGCTTGTGGTCGGTCTCGCCGTTGGTCTTCTCCAGGGTCGTGCCGCCGGGCTCCTTTGAGTCCTCCGGCATCTCCTGCATCAGGCCCTCCGACGTGACCGTCGAATTGATGGGGTAGCTGGTCACCTTGCTGACGGTGACCTTCTTGAAGCTGATGTCCTGGCGGCTGCGTGGCGGCGGCAGTACCTTGGGGTGCTCGGTCGTTGGCGCATTGCACCTCACCGTAGACGTGCTGCTGCTGGCTGTGGCGTTCTCCAGTGGCATTCGTTCCCACCGGGATCCGCATTGAAGGCACGTCCACCAATAGCAACCCCGGCCCGCTCGGTGCCGTAGGTACTCGTGTTCGTGGGGACATTCGGCTGGTTCTCGGTTCCAGTTCTTCTGGGCTACCGACCTTGACAGTTGGGCGCCGATCCCCTGCCTGATGTCGTTCACGGTCTTCTTCTTCAGGCTCTTGTTGGTGTGCCGCTGGAGGTTCAGCTTCTCCTGCTCGAAGTCCTCGTTCTTGGTCTTCATGAGATAGTCCACGATCAATTGATCCTGAGCCACCTTGATCAAAGCCAGGAGTGCCAGCGAGAGTCTCCTCCAAGCTGAACACGGATCTTTCTTGGCCTTCTCGGTCTTCTCGGGCTCCGTGGTCTCCCTCACCAAGCGAGCTGCCCTCTCCTTGAGTGACGATGCCATGGCAGCAGAGGACGGGCAGGATCCGGGCCACTAGTCGACTAAGCATTGAGCTCGGCTGCGGCCGATCCAACTCGTTCTCCAAGTCCAAAGTGGTGTGAGGTTTCTCACTTGCATCTTCAACCTCGTCATCAGACATGAAAAACTGCTCAGCACAATGACCGTCACATGCACTCCGGGGGCTCACAGGGTTCCTTGGGATCTGCTGGTCGGCCCACCTGACTTGCTTTTGCGATGTTGTGCATGTGGTGAAAGTGCTTGTGGTGGCTGATGCTTCAGGTTGATTGCTTGCGTGTTGTGAAACTTGATGTCCAGGGCCCTTTTGCACTCTGTGATAAGGGTCCTGTCGCGGGCGGCTACTGCTTGAAGCCGCCTGTGAAGCCGAAAACGGTGGCGGCGAATCGTCGGGGAAGGCAATTGTCGCGCCCTCCTCCCAAAAAGGTTGTTCGCCGTCACCGCCCACATGAAAAGTGACCGAGCCTGACCATGGTTTTGACAGGGCACGAGCACCATGTGGGCCTGGCCAACGATCATCAATGGTGATGTCGTGGCCGTCTGCAAAAATTGCGAATGTCCGTCGATGCGGGGACAAGCCTTCCTTGGGAAGACCACTGCACTCATTGGGGATGACCAGGTGGTCTCGGCCTCCCGGAAGCGTCTGCACGAAGGTCGTGCCCTTGGTTGATTGCAGCCACACCGTGATGGTGCCGCCCTCAAAGAAGTTCGTGGTTCCCTTGGGCGGCAGCTTGAAGGGATCGATCCTGGGGTTCTTCCGTCGTTCCACCGGAAGGTCCCAACCATCCTGATCGAAGTCCAAGATGTTGATAGTGCGGTGTGCTGATGGCAACCTCGTCATTGGCGTGGGAGTGCCGTTGATGATGCACAGCTCGTTCTGCAAATCGATGATCGCCTCCACGGACTCCAGGAAGCTGACGGGAAGCAGCGGTGGGGTCTGAAACTGATCGCTGTCTCTGAGGATGGTGAACCTCAGCACACAGTTGTTGGAGGCTATCCCCAAAGGCACCTCCATCATCGACTCCACTACCGCGGCTCCACCAATGCCGCCAGCTCCGGGAAGTGGAACTCCAGCGCTCACCGGCAGAGGTCGAAGTCCTCTTCGATGCAGCTCAATGGTGAGCTGCCTCATAGCTGTGCTGCCTATGACCGCATCTTCAGCCGCAGTGTCAACCAAGGCTTCCTGTGGTCGGCACTTGACTCCGGCGAAGATCATCAGCCTTTTCGCAAGCGTTGGTTGTATGGTTCTCGCATCGGTCTGGGGCATCTCCTTGAGGTTGGTGGTCATCATGAAAACCATCGGCTGGGTCGCAGTGTTGTTGCCCGAGCTTACTATGAACATCTTCTTGTTGGTGCCCTTCCCAGCACCCTTGGTCTGAAGCGGGCAGTCCTTGGCGTAGTGGCCCAGCTCGTTGCAGTTGAAGCAGCGGGTTCGCAGAATGAGATCCTCTGACGTTCCCCGCATCTGCCCCTGCCCCTTTCCTTTATCACCACCTTTCCCTTTTCCACGGCCGGAGAATCGGAACTTGCCCCGACCCTTCTTTCCACCTTTCCCATCACGAAAAGGCGGGCCTCTCCGAGTGTAACCGCGATCAGTGCGGCGCTTCTGTAGCTCCTTTCTCACATCTCGGTAGGCGGAGACGTAGGCTTCCAAGTACTTCGACTCCTCCTCCGTGTACTCACGGTCCTCCATGAAGAAGTGAGCGTTGCCCTCGTCATCGATGGCGACCGGGTTCTCCGGTTCATCCTCGTACTCCCACTCCGGTTCGTACTCGTACGGGTAGTCTATGTGGTCCTCGTGGTCCTCGAAGTTGCCGCTGTAGTGGTCGTAGTCATAGCTCTCGGGGAACTCCTGCAAGTAGTGCTCCTGGTGGAAGTTCTTGGTCACCTTGGTGTCCTCTCCCCGAGCCAGCATCTCTGGCCTGTCCAAAGGCCGAAGCATCTCGGCAATCTCGTTGAAGCCACGAGGATCGGCCCCTTCAGGGTGATCATCTCTCGCTGAAGTTCATTTAGTCCAGCTTGGCGTAGGAGAATGCGGCCACATAGTTTGTCACAAACCTTCTCACCAAGGAAGGACTCCATCTCTTGTCTAGCAATCTCCTTCGCCGCGATGAACGAAGTGTATGATTCCCCTTTCTGGCGCTCGCCCTCAAAGAGGAACCGGTCGATGGCCTTCGGCCCCGAGGCCTCGAGCACCGGGGCGTACTTCTCCTGAAGGGCCGTGAGGATGGCACTGTAGCCTCTGCTTGAAAGAAGCACCTCAGTCGGCACAGTGTCTGCGATCCTCCTCGGCTGAGAGCCTTCCTGAAAGCTCTGCAGTAGCTTGATGCCGCGCTTCTCCAACGGCACCTGGCTCTCAAACTCCCATAAAGCTAGCAGCTTCAGCCACGATCTCAAAGTCGCAGCTGCTCCATTCCAGGTTGGAATCGCTCGTCGTTCGCCCGTCAGAGCTTGGCTCAGTGCTTGGGCGATGAGCTGGTCATGACCTTGATGGTGTCCATGTTGATGCGCTCGATCAGGAAGTGGCGACTTTCCCAGCATCTCAAAAGCAGAAAGCACCCGCCTCGGACCCGTGTTGTCTTGGGGTGAATCCAAGGCGGCCGCAAAGCTAGACGCATTCACTCCGGGCGGTGGTAGTCCTCCAGCTCTGTCAGATGGTCCAGGAGGCCCAGCATTCGGTCCAACTCCTCCAGGGAAACCAGGGGGCGCAGCACTCGGATCAACTCCTCCAGGAAAACCAGGTGGTACAGCACCTGAGTGGTGGGGTTGACCTTGCTGCGGTGCTAGGCAAGGGAATTGACAATGTCCCGGATGTTGGAACGCACCATTGGCTGGGAAGCCCGGCATTCCACCTCCATATTGCGGTTGGGCTCCAGAACTAAGGTTGCCAGGGGCCAGTCCTTGAGGCTGAGGCCCGAAAGCAAGGTTGCCAGGAGGTCCTTGATGAAGCCCTCCTGGTTGGCAAGGGCCTGGTGCCGCAGGTGCAGGTGCTCGGCTTGAAGCGTCACCCTGCGGTCGCGGTCGATTGTCCGCGAGGTACTGTGCCCAAGGATCCAAAGCAGATCCTGAGCTAGTACCACCGGCGAAGGTCCAAAAGGATGGCCTCGGCGTAGGCGAAGCAGCGCCTGGCCCATGGCCAGGATTCGTAAACATGGCTCGCGCTACCACTGTGGGTAGAAAGTGCTAAAGGCGGCTAACGCCTTTTCCTTCCATCTACTGTCTGCGTCAGCGCATATGACTCAAGGCCTGCAAGAGGCGACATGCCAAACCCATAACGGTGGTTTACATGCTTTCAAAAGCGAGCGCAAACAGCAAATACAGATGGCAAAAAGGGCACTGCCACAGTCCCCCCTGATTCTTCAACTCGCGAATAGCGTGGCGCCTGCGGACAGGCCGCTTCGAGTTTCGAGTCCTTATCGCTCAATCATTCACCGCGTCACTTGTCAACTTGTGTGGCTCCGATGTGATTGCGGCGGCAATGCTTGACGAGTCGGTCTCGAGATAGTTTTGTCAGCAGCACGCGCAAGACGCGGGCCTGCCTTCCAGCTCACGTTTCCAGGCACGCCAACGCAACGCGATGTTGGAAGCTCCATACGCATTCCCTACAGTGTTGTTTTCGTCGCATTTCGCTGTGTCAGGCCGTTTGCTTCGAGCGGTTTTCTCAATTCCCTTCAGACCCTGCCCAAAGCGGCCCGGAAAGTTGGGCCGGGAGCCGCGTCCGACTTAGGACTCAGCCCGCCAAGATCTGCGCCCGGAACAACTGCCCGTGTGCGACAGTAGCCTCCGCGCTTGCGCTCGACTGACAAACCAAGAAGACTTCCCCACCCCTGAAAAGAGCCACCCCAACGTCATCAAGGGGATTTTTGGCCGAAGCCCTCTGCGTAAGCCATCGCAGCGTTTGGCATGCGATACCACGCAGGACAAAACGCGTTCAGACGAGTGTGTATGTTAGTTGGTGGGTTGGTTGGTTGGTTGGGTTGGGTTGGGTTGGGTTGGTTGTGCGAAAATACATCATGCATTCCCGGTTTGGATGTAATTCATGCTGATTGCCATTGCATGGCTCAAGGAGAAACAGTGCATTTGCTGCCCTTGGTTGAGTAGCAGAAATTAGTCTCATCTCATTTTCTTCTCGTAGCGGAGCTCGAAGATTCAGGAGACCTTAAGTTTCTGAAAGCTGCCATGGCACTCGGTCAAGATGAGAACTTTGCAAGAAAGCTGAGACTCCCATGCATTCCAGGACAAACTTGAAAATAAGTTTCTGCCAGATTCAACAATCATGGACCGCATTAAGCAAAACGCAAGCCAGGATGCCACAGAATTCCCGGAGGCTGCGATATTTGTGAAACTTGTGCAGCGATTCAGCAGACAGAACATTGACTGCAATGATTCTGAAACGTGGAGGAAACTATATTCCAAATCCGCATTGCCAGATGCAACACGGCACCTGAGTTTACTCAGCCAGTTTTCAATTTAAGTTTCACTCCAACGCGATTCAACAATACTTCAAGACCTGGGAGACCATTATGATCTCAAACCGGCCAAGCCATTCCTGATAGCATTCTGGTGGCTACCCTCTTGATCAAAACAAAAGGCCACCATTTGAGGCTCAATGCTTCGGCATTGCTGGCCTATGAACAAACATGAAACGTGATTGTTTAGTACCACCGTTCCAAGCAATTTCTTAGGCACATGCCAGGACATCCATAGAGGCCTTGGCCCGCCTGAAGCACCATGCCACATGCCAGGAAATGACAACCAAGGACCGCTGCAAGGGTTGAAAGGAAAAAACAAAGGCAAAGGATTGAAAAGAGCCAAAAAAACACATTGGCCATACCACAAAGGAGCACGGGAAAAGGGCCCTGCAACCTGCTGGATTTGCGGTTCTGCGGCCACATCTCCAGAGCGTGCCGCAAAGAGCTGTGACCGGAACGATTGAGGAACATTGGAGTGTGGTTGGAAGAGCCCTGGCATGCTTCGTCGTGGCCAGATTGCCCCAATCAGGACAGTCAGATTCGCGATTCTACCGCGCCTTCATTGGCAGGACCACCCCCGCAGATTCTATTGGAAGCGTGACAGGCCCAACCCCCATTCCACGTCGACCTTGACGCCACGGGACGCCCTTGTGTGGAAGGACCAACCGGAAGATCTGCAATGGGAACAACCTGAAAACGACCAACAACAAGCATTCACAAGCGCCCGGGTCCCAACCCAACAAGATCCAGGTGCTCCTCAGCCAAAGTCCAGACTTCGTCATCCAGCACCTCCATCCGTTGAAAAGGATCGCAAGATCAGGGTGCCAATGACTACTTTCATGTTGCGTGCGACATTCCAAGATGACATCCACATCACATCCATTTGGCTTGCATTGACGATGTCATCCTTCATGATAAGCCATCCCACGCAGCGTTGCAACACGCACCTGGCGTGCGAAGTGCCATGGCCACTCTCGCACTCACAAAGGAAGCGGCATCAAGATCGCAGGGGAACGGACATACCAGGAAAAGGGCAGCCAACAAACGAAGTCAGGTTATCCGATTCGGACTGAAGAAACGCAGAAGTAGTCCAGGTCAAAGAGTCATCAAGTCACATACTGACATTCTCGGAGCTCTCATCATCAAGCATGGCCCTCAGCATGAGTTCACCTCACGCATGACGCTCGATGTGCTCACATTGAATCATGGAAGCTACAAAAGTCTGAAGTTGAATGACAAGGAACTTGCGAGCATGCCCATGGAAGGTCGTGTATATTCATCATGGCTACAAGGCCATTGCGGCCCAACCCTGGGCCGCAAGACCAATCGCGTGTTTCGTTCGCGGGAAGCAGCGCGCCAGAGTCGAACTCTTGGCAAGCTACATTTCGGACAAGGCCAGGCCTTGGGGAACAATTTTCGGAGTTTTTAGATGCTATTTCAGCACTGAACCCAACAGCAAAGACTCTCCATCCAACAGCCGACTGTCTGGCAAGTACTGGACCATCCATGTTCACGGAGGAGTACAAACAGAAGCGCATTGGAAAGAGCTGCCACCACGATCCATCGTGGAGGGACGCGGCAAGAACAAGGAAATCATCACCGCCCGAACCGTGAAGCCGCGTGCCAAGAGCAGGACTTCCGTTTGCAACAATTGGTTTTTCACGTCCACCAAGCATCAGCTATGGAGCAGTGAAGGATGATGTCCAACAATTCATCATGCCACGCGTCGCTGATTACATGTGCGATGCGACCACAGGCTACTTCCTACCAACAGCTCTGGAACGACACATTGCCCTACGAGGAGCCGATGGACACATCTGCCACTGTCAAACCCATCCGCCACGTTCTCTACATGACGGGGGGCTCAGGGTATGATTGAACGTTTCCGGATTGTGTGGTTGCATTGACATTCAGATGCGGTAAGAATGACCTTCAGTAGTCGTACAGGAAGGACGAGATAGCTTCGCTGACTAACAAGCAGATGGACGATTTCGATCAAGATGCTCACCATCGCCGACCTCCAGGTGTCATCAGCCACATATACAGTGAGATGTTTCTGAAGAGAGTAGGACGGTCAGCGTGCGCAATGTTCACTTTTTGAACTATGTTTGTGCAATGTGTGTTTAAATAATTGTTAAGAAACTCGGTTGGAAAGAACACCAAGATAGATTTATTCTAGTTCAAGTTCTATTGTGAAACAGAAGTTGTGATTGGATGCATTCGTTATCAAATTTATTTAGACTCTAATACTCTAATCTAATTAGAGTGTTCTACCGGGAAAGGATTTACATCTGAATTCTAAATGTAAGGTGTAATTTCCTGTAGGATTCTGATCAAGTATTTCCTTTTTTGGGTCCTATTGAAATCCTTTTCAAACTCAAAATGAATCTTAGAGAACGGCCGTTGGTGGAGATGTGAAACGAAAAACGCTACAAAATACTGTGTTTTGCTGTGTTTTCTGACCATGGTAGTTCTGGGCTAGTAAACACACAGAAGCCACAATTTCAGGACCTCTGAACTTCTGAAATCTACTTAATGTCTTTATCAAATTCTTCCCAATGTCTAATTGAAATTAACTAGAAATTGTTTAAAAAAGACTCCAAACAAATTGTATAATTTCAATTAGACTTTGAATAAACAGAAATCGATTTCAACATACATGTTACACGGGAACCCCTTGTCCAGCAAGCATCTAAACAACATGTATTAAACATGTTCGGAACCTCTAAGTTCTTTCCTTCCGAATTCTACTCAATATCAAGTTGTACTAGGTTCCTATCTCACAGAAATTCAATTTACAAATTCAACCATCCGAACATAAGTTGTGGCTTAACATAGAACTTGTATAATGCTTTTCTATTTCAACATGGCACGTCGTTAAAGTTCTCTGTCCGTTACACTTCTCAACGTTCGGTTTTCCAGGTTATTAAAAATCTCTGTCCGTCACGGTCCTTACTGGTCGATGCTACACAGGATTTCCTGTCCAATAGAATTGTCTTTGCAGATCAATAGGCATGTGAGCAGCTTAACACTGTTGGGATCTCTAACTTCTTTCTTATAAGTCTACTTGAAATATCTACCAAGTTCTACTTGTATAATTCCAATTAAGAAGAATGTAATAAGCAACGAGCCCAACCAGAGGAAACCATCTCTAGCTTACTGGCGCTAGGGCTTGGATGTGAACTACACCAGCGCACTTGATCACAGAAGCTCTTGCAAACAGGCCGGAAACGGCAAAGTACAAAAACAACTCAGAACAATCAAGCAAAAACATATATGTCCCTCAAGTCAGGACAGCTGATAGAGTCTTATTTTGTTGGGTTTTTCAAGGTTTCGTCGCACTTTTCCAAAGAAATTCAAAAACAAGACCACCCCCCCAAAAAAATAATAGTAAAAGGACAATTCAAGGAATTGTCCTATTTGCTATTTTTCTCTAACAGCAACACAACAAACAGCAAAACACAAATAATAGCAACAAGCAAACAAAATACATAAGAGCAACCTACAACAAAAATATCTATTCAACGCATACAACATTCAATAATTCAAAGAAGCATACCAACAAAACACAAAAACCAAAAACCGTTAAAGAACCCAAACTCAAAAACACACACCAAAAAAACAAAGCAACATACCAACAAAATAAAACAGAAGAGTATAAAACAAAATAAACACAAACAGTCAAAGCACGAAAAAATCAAAAGAACATACCAAGTTCAAACAACGCACTTTGAAAGAGATAAGCAAATTCAAGAAAATCTAATAATTATCAAAAATGAAAATCTTGTATAGAGTAGAAGTATAGTATAATGAAGGCAATAAAGTTTTACAATGATATTTATATTTTTATTAAATAGTATAAATATACAGCCCTTTTCTACAACAATAATGCTCGTATCCTTTTATTGATTGGTCTTTGCAAATCTCAATTAAATCGCTCAGTTTATCTCACATAAAGTATTATTACTTCTATATTCCCACCAACTGATTAGGTTCGGAAAGCAAAAATCATGATTTATAATATACTTTAATTCTTCAATTTTAAGACAATGTCTTAAGACTACACTAACTTCATCAATACTATTTTTGCAGTATGATTTCATCGCTTGATAAATCGCTCTTTTACTTCCTCTTCATCAGGTAATATCTCAATTTGTCTTGTAAAATCCTTACCGCAGTAATTAGAAATTAATTTGTTCATACTATTCATAGTAATAAATGTAAAAAGCAAAAACTGTAATTCTATCTTCTTTAATCCTTCTTCAGGTAAATCCCTATTATTCATAAGCATATTTTCTTTTTCTTCAAAAAGCAACATTTTTTACAATGTCAATTGTTAAAACCACCAATAAGACTACAAACGTTAGCAGGTACTTTATTTGCTAGTGCTACAACAGACTTACAGTTTTACTTTTGCAAGCACAGTTGCTATAACTAAGCAGTGTCATTTTCCTCTTATTATATTAAGGCAATATGTCTTTAAGTCATTTTGAGTCATTAAGAAAATTTTGAAACAAACGATAAGTATGATATAAATATAACATAGAAGATTTTACATGTTATAGCTATATTATGAGTTCAATTTACTAACTCAGTTATAAAACGCTTCTTAATTCCTTTCATTATTTTGTCAACCGCCTTATCATTGTAAATACTGGTTCTAATTGCATTTACTACTGTATATTCAAGTTCATTTAAATTATCAAAGTCATTACCATTCCATGCTCCATATTCTCACCTTTGAATATCAAAAGAAAACTCACACAACTCTTTTACTATACTATATTACTTACATAAAACCATTATCATTTCCTTTTCATCACAAGTAGATAATACAATATCAAATTCTTCCTCGGTCAAGTTTTTATATATTTTCATAAACACAAATATTTCTAAATCTTCATCAAATGACTTAACACTTCTAATATCAATATCAACATCTCTGTTATTCATATCTTCATTTCTGTCTTTTAATTGAGTTGCAATTATCACACACCATAAATTGACAAATATTACTACAATCACCATTCATAAAACCCTGTTTAATTGTTGATTTAAGCATCTCACCATCTGTATTTGTAACTCATAAACTTTTGCTACAATACATTTTTAGCACCAATACCTTCACGGACTGTGTCACTATATTCACTATCTACACTTTCTGTATCACTCATTTCTCTCTTAATATATTAAGGTACTATTTCTTTAAGTCGCTTTCAGTCGCTTTAAGTCATCAACTAATTTGATTTATGGTATTAATGGTTTCAACTTATGAAGTTCAAAAAAGGTTTAACATTTGAAGACATGCTGTTTGTTCTCCAGTGTCCATATGCTAAACTGTCTCTATCTGTTGTCCAGTATCTTTATTTTCATAAGACTTAAAGCTAACTTTAGTAGTACTAATGAATGTTTTATGGTTTTTGCTTCCAATGCTATTGAATGATCTATGTATAACTTCATTAGTCCTCAAGACTCTATCATATTGTTCATATGTCAGTTGTCTCTTCACTACATGCTTTGCTGCTCCCTTACATTTCTATTTCTTGTGGTCTTTGTCACCACCATGAATTTTAAAAGCATAACATGTAGGACGAAGACCTACAAATCCAGTAATTACTTTACTTGCTGTCTCATCTTTAAATTTACCTAGTACTTTCTTACTACCAGCATCATAACAATTATAGTCTTTAGGATAATCAGAAGAATCAATTTCTTTTTGAATATGTGTCAAGCCTTCATAAGGTCATCAGTTTTAATATGAAATGCGAAACTACCAGTATCAGTCTATACCATTTTAACATCATCACCATATTTAGGTTTCATAACTTCATAGCAAAAATTATACATATGTTGCTTGCTCAGATCTAAAATAGTCATGCCCGTAAATATGAGTTTATCCAATTTCAATTCTGCTTTTGGTTTTTCAACCCCTACCAGGTTTTCATGGATGGTATGACTATTTTTGAAAGAAGGATTATTAACACATTTCATATATCTAGTTTCATCACTAACAACCTCAAAATCTAAATGTTTCCTTTTGTCCTCCATTGTTTTTCCAAATACTGCATTGTTCGTTTTATAAACACCCTTTTCAAAGTCATTTCTAGCATTCTTCCCCTTCTCAGTGTTAAATTCAACGTAGGGTTTTAAAACTTCTTTCTGTTCAAACCTAATTGCTCTATGAATTTTCTTAAGTTTTAATCTTTTTTGTTCTTATATGGACTACATATTTTCTTTGTCATTCAATTTTAAGACTAACTTATTTGTCTTCTCGTCTGCAGGTTCTTGACTATTCAGAAGCTCATCAATTTCAATTTGCTTATCTGAAAGCATGTTGGCTTTTTACATTCATAACCTCAGGGGCAAGTGGGTAGTCATTATGTAAATCATGTAATTCTCTAAATCAACTTCCAGAATATAACCAATAGTACTATTTTTATGATTAATGGTGTCTTCTTCTGTTAATGTATCATCCCATTTCAAATTCTTATATGGTAGCTTTTGTATCACGCTTGAAACATATAAGTATTTTGGAACCACCATAAAACTGTCATAATCTTCTCCCATGCATTTATTGTTTGCTTCTACTTTCTTACAAGTTGTCTGTGTCATCCCTCCTCTAAGTCCCGCTTCTATGATTTCATACATGTCTTGGTCATATATTAAATCAATCTCTATTCCAATCATTTTTAATTGTACTACTAATAATTCACTTCCAGTCATTTTTAACTGTTAATCTTCTACTAGTAATAATTCATGAATGCTAAATCAAAGATTAACCTAAATTAGTAGGATTAATTTTCAGTTAGTAATAATTCATGACGCAAATAAGGTCTCATGAACCCTTCTAGAATATAATATGTTTGTATTGTCATACCTCTTTCTATCCTTTCTATTTTGTATCTCCGTTCCGTCCATTGTTGGGTTGGTCTCTTTCCTTGATGTATAATTGCCTTTTCCTTTCTGGTATATCTTCACTGTGTCCGAAACAGATAACTTAGGATATTTTCTCATATGCTTTTGCTTCAGTGTACGGTTTGCTTTTGCATTCACTCTGTTGTCATCATCATGCGCTTCACTTGGTTTCATTCCAGTTGATCAGTGAATAATGCTATTGTGTTTCTTCAATGTAGGTTTTAACCTTTCTTTCTTTTCTTTCTTTATGTCTCTCTTTCTTTTCTTTCTTTCTTTCCTTCTTTCTGTCTCTCTCTTTTTTTGTCTCTTTATTTCAGTTTGTCTTTCTTTCATTCTTTATTTCTTTGGTTCTTTCTTTCTTTTGTTCTTTCTTTCTTTCTTTCTATCTCTCTTGCTTTCTTTTGTTCTTTCTTTCTTTCTTTCTATCTCTCTTTCCTTCTTGCTTTCTTGCGTACTTTATTTGTTTCTTTCTTTCTTTCTTTCTTTCTCTCTCTCTCTCTCTCTTTCTTTCTTTCTTTCTTTCTTGTCTTTCTTTCTGTGTTTCTTTCTCTCTTTCTCTCTTTCTCTCTTTCTCTCTTTCTCTCTTTCTCTCTTTCTCTCTTTCTCTATTTCTTTCTTTCTTTCTTTCTTTCTTTCTTTCTTTCTTTCTTTCTTTCTTTCTTTCTTTCTTTCTTTCTTTCTCTCTTTCTTTGTTTCTTTCTTTCTATCTATCCATCTATCTATCTATCTGCACTTTCTCTTGCTCTTTGTCTTTGTCTCTCTATCTCTTTGTTTCTTTCTTCATTTCTTTCCGTCTTTCTTTCCTTCTTTCGTTCTCTCTTCTGTCTTTGGTGCTTTCCTTCTTACTTTCTGTCTATCTGTCTTGACGTTCTCTTTCTCTTTCTCTTTGTCTCTCTATCTCTTTGTTTCTTTCTGTCTTTATGTCCTTCTTTCTTTCCTTCTTTTGTTCTCTCTTTCTGTCTTTCGTGCTTTCTTTATTACTTTCTTTCTATCTATCTATCCGCAGTTTCTCTTTTCCTCTGTCTCTCTACCTCTTTGCTTCTTTCTGTATTTCTTTCTTTCCTTCGCTCTCTCTTTCTGTCTTTCGTGCTTTTCTTTCCTTCTTTCTTCCTTTCTTTTCTTTCTTACTTTCCTTCTTTCTTTCTCTCTTTCTTTCTTTCGTGCTTTCTTTCTTTTTCTGCCTTTCTCTTTCTCTTTATAATTTCTTTCTTACTTTCTTTCTATTCATCTACCTATCTATCTATCTATCTATCTATCTGCAACTGACCTTGCGAAAGTGCTGCGCCTGCCACGAAAACTGTACTTCACCTTGCGAAAGCTCTGCGCCTGCCACGAAATCTGTACCCGGCCTTGTGAAAGTGCTGCGCCTGCCACCAAATCTGCGCTCTACCTTGCGAAAGTGCTGCGCCTGCCACGCGATTTACGCCTTCGTCTCTGTCTTTTTCTCTCTCTCTCTCTCTCTCTCTCTCTCTCTCTCTCTCTCTTCGCATTTGATCTATCTATCTATCTATCTATCACCTGACCTTGCGAAAGTGGCGCGCCTGCCACGAAATCTGTGCTTGACCTTGCGAAAGCGCTGCGCCTGCCATGAAATCTGTGCTCGATCTTGCGCGGGCACAAAATGCTGCACCTGCCACGAAATCTGCTGCCAAAGCGCTGCGCCTGCCTTGCAAAACGAACCTCCGAAAACCTCTGCGCGAGCATTACAGCGAGCAACATTCCGGCCCCGCGGCGATCCCGCACGCTGAGCAGGGTACAGTACCCTTCGCGTGTTGCGCATGTCCAACTCTACTTGCGCATGTCTAACTCTATTTTTTGTATTACGGAAGTTTTCTAACTACACTTCCTTTGATGACTGTTTTTTGGAGCGATGCTTCTTTCAAGCCCATGTTCCAGCCTTTTTTTGCTGCTGCTTGGACTGGATCGCAAGGCGGAAGCCACGCCTGGATGAAGCAGGACTGTCTGTCCGCGGTTCGTCCTTTTGCTTGTGTTGGAACCGTCGGAGAGTATCGACTACGTCGAACACTTCATCACCAAGCCAAAATTTGCACTGTCATGTTCTTGCATGGTTCTTGTCTGTGTTTCTGATGAGAGAATCCACTCCGACAGGTCGGCTTGAAGGTTCCTTTCACTCTTCCCAGTAGGACAAAGCTTCCTTCAATGTTTATTGGAACTGTAAAGGATCCTGTACCAGTAGAGCCGGCGAAGCCGGTGGGCGGAAGTTTCAAAATATAAAAACTATAGTTCTCTTTCTTTTCTTGATTCTTGTTCTCTTCTTCTCCTTTTTCATTGTTTCTTTTTTCTTCTCCGTTCTTTCTTTCTGTCTTTCTTTCCTGCCTTCCCCACTCCTTTCTTTCTTTCCTTGTTATTTCGCCGTTCTTTCTTTTGCCTCTTCTCTAACTATCTATCTATCTCTCTATCTCTCTCTCTCTATCTATCTGTCTGTCTGTTTCTGACATTGAATTTCTATCTCTATCCAATCTCTCTATCTATCAAACCTATCTATCTATCTACCTAGACCTATCTATCTCTCTCTTTCTCTAAGGATTTATCTACCTATCTATCTATCTCTCTTTGTCTTTTCATCTATATATCTATCTAGTACTCTCTTTATCTACAGGTATTTTATTTATCTATCTGCTTATCTATGTATCGATCTATGTATCTCTATATCTTTTTATCTAGCTATCTCTCTCTCTCGTTCTCTTCTCATCCGTTTTTGTATCTATTTACTTATCTATCTATCTCTCTATCTATCTCTCTATCTATATCTATCTATCTATCTGTCTATCTATCCCTATATGTATCTATATACTTATCCATCTATCTGTCTATCTCTCCATTTATCTCCTTACCTTGCAAAAGTGCTGCGCCTGCCACGAGATCTGTACTTAACCTTGCGAAAGCGCTGCCCCTGCCAATCTGTACTTGACCTTGGGAAAGCTGCCCCTGCCACGAAATCTGCACTTGACCTTGCGAAATTGCGGCGCTTGCCACGAAATCTGTACTTGACCTTGCGAAAATGCTGCGCCTGCCACACAGTTGGATCCTTGGGAAAACTTGATCTTGCGAAAGTGCGGCGACTGCCACGAAATCTATACACCACCTTGCGCCTACCACGCAATTGAAACCTGAATAAAACTTGACCTTGCGAAAGTGGTACCTGACCTTGCAAAAGTACGGCTACGCTACCTGACGGCACCAAACACTGTAAAGTCACCGTAGAACCAACAACAGCACTAAGAGCAGACACCAACAACAGCCTGGATCTGGACGTTCATATCGATGCTGACTTGGGCAGGATGCCCTACTTCCAGGAAATCAACTTCAGGTTTCAGCATCATCTTTCACCAGTTGCATTTGGCAGCAGAACGCGTGCTACAAGAGCACTCAGCGAAGCAGAATCTGAGCTCGCAATTTGAACAGGAGTTAATGAGGGCTACACCTCACAAACTTCCTACTCGAAACAAACATTTGCAGCAAGCTAAACCTATGCGTTCACACAGACCCCACAGCAGGCAAAAGCATTGCTACACGACAAGGCACAAGCAAATGAGCCAAACACATCAACCTCAAACTCCTCGACACGCAAGACCGCATCAAACACGACATCATCAGAATCCTCAAGATCAACACACTTCACAACAGCGCGGAAATGTTTACCAAGTACATCAGCAAGGAAACACTACACCGGCTCTTTCAGAGCGTTGGCATACGAGTTTAGCGCTACGAACGACCAGCACAACCGTTTCACCACAACCACAACAACAACAGCAACAGCAACAGCAACAGCAACAGCAGCAGCAACAGCAGCAACAACAGCAACAGCAGCAACAGCAGAAACAGCAACAACAGCAACAACAGCAACAACAGCAACAACAGCAACCACAGCAACCACAGCAATCAACAACCAACAACCAACAACCAACAACAAACAACCAACAACCAACAACCAACAACCAACAGCCGACAGCCGACAGCCGACAGCCGACAGCCGACAGCCGACAAACGACAAACGACAACCGACAACCGACAACCAACAACCAACAACCAACAACCAACAACCAACAACAAACAACAAACAACAAACAACAACAAAAATCAAAAAAAACAACAAACAACAAACAAACAAACAACAAACAAACAAAAAACAAACAAAACAACCAACAAACGAACAAACAAACAAACACACAAACAAACAAACAAAAACAAACAAACCAACACAAAAACAAACAAACAAACACAAACAACAAACAAACACAAACAAACACAAACAAGCACAAACAAACACAAACAAACACAAACAAACACAAACAAACACAAACAAACACAAACAAGCACAAACAAACAAACACAAACAAACAAACACCAAAAAACAAACACAAACAAAACAAACACAACAACAACCACAACCACAACCACAACCACAACTTCAACCACAACAACAACAACATCAAAAACAGCAACAGCAACAGCAACAGCAACAGCAACAGCAACAGCAACAGCAGCAGCAGCAGCAGCAACAGCAACAGCAACAGCAACAACA